>JBDJHY010231341.1:0-11017 GCA_039654485.1 Withania somnifera
GTGCTTGCTACATTGAAGCTCCAAGTACTTGTGATGTTTGGTAATGATTTTCTTGTGGCCTAGGTTCTGTGTGCTATACCCTGATAGTTGACTTTGCTTTATACTTGTTGTCCAATGTTGCACACATACTGATAGTTGATCCTTTACCGTACTTACTATCTATTAATGAATTTATCCCTTTTCTGTTGTCCAATACATGCTATTACCATATTTTCTTATGCTTACTTTTGCCCAGTCCTACTAGGTACCCGTTGTCTTTCATACTCATGCTGTATTTTTTCATCTTTTGGTGATGTATGTCTTAGCACGAGTCATTAGAGTGGGTGTAATCGTGCGAGCTAGTTTGGTTCTATTTCAGGAGATACGGTGAGCAGTCAGTGTTCATGCTTATCGGTCTTCATTTTGTCTTCATAGTCGTTTTGTTGGAGTATCAATAGCTTTTTTTTAAGTTTTGCTCTATTGTGGGTTGTATTGTGCACTATTCTGTATATAGATGCTAGATAGCCATGACACCAGGTTCTATGGGATTTACTTTCATTTATGTATTTTGTTTCTCCTCCTTCGTCTTTTCTTTTCCCCTTTTTCTTTTCTTTTGGCACTTGATACTAGTTTGTCGCTCCCTGCTCTGGGCAGGGGTTAGGATTTTCTACAGGTGGGATTTAGACGCCATCACAACTCCTTTTTTGGGTCATGACAAAAACCACCTCTATTTAGCAATTTAACAATTTATAATGAGAACAGTTAAAAAAGCTTTAAAATCTCAAGAGTAAAAATAAACTCATTTAAATAGCACTTTCCCTTAGATTTTAACAAAAGATAAAGACTCAATTAGAAACATTCCTTCACTTCTTTACTTCAAAACTGTCGATTCTTACCATCCCCCTTCCTCCAATACTAATTGAATTCAACCTCACGAAAAACCACTAATCAAGCTACCACTTTCATTATATTATTACTTCTTTTCAAAATATTCAATTTTACTTCTCTTCGAGAGTTTCTATAACTGATACACCTCCATAGTATATGGCTAATATAAGCATATAACAGTGAATTCCAAACTACACCCTGTGAGTAGGTTTCCCATTCCCCGCCACAAAAAAGGCATTTGTCTCTCTAGTGGGTCCAACTAGACTTACTAGGTAAAAATTATTGGTACAAAAAATAGATATAAATATCATCCCTACACTGGCTATGAAGTTTTAGATATTAGGACCTTTGTTTTCCTACCCACTGTGCAAATAGTCCTCCTATAAAATATTTTTTATTTTGTGTTCACTTTTAGTTGTTCATTTTCAACTATTCTGTGACAAGGGAATTTTCCTTCCCTGAAACCACTAATAGAGCTATCACATTCATTAATTACCACTGATTAGGTAAACTTAGTCAATTATGACTCGCCATTAACATTCTATTGTTCATCTAATCAATTTAAGCATAAAATCAATACTTCATTTCAATTGGGATTAATTAGAAAAAACTGTTCTATTTAAACATACTTCATAAATAGGTTCAAAGGCATGTAAAAATCATCAATATTGACATATTCAATAACCATCGCAAGTTTTAATTTCATGCTTCCACTTTAACTTTCAAATCATGCTAACTCATTAGTCAATAATTATGACACTTCTATTATCAAGTTTTAAGAATAAACTTCAAATCATTATGTAATTCATACTTTCAAAGATCCTCTTAAACTTTCATTCACTTTTATAAAACCATGCTAACTCATGAGGAATTCAAAAAATTTAGCAATTTATATGTAAACTTTGTAATTTTACAATTAAAAAACATCAATAAATCATCAAGTAAGGAAATTCTCAAATTATATAAATTAAGAACCCTAGACATGCTTCTACATCTTCAAAACCTTGTTTAGGAAATGGTTTATGGACATAAGGATGAAAGGACATCCTTTTTCATAGCTCACATACTTGAATCGAAGCACATTGATGGAGAAAAGTTGATGAACTTATTGCTACATGAACTTTTATAGAGAATTCTAACCTTGCCTCTTGAGAGAACTTAGAGAACAAACCTTTTTTTGAATTTGATTAATCAAAGAATGAATCATAAACAGGGTTTGGGGATTAAATACCATGTAATTTGGAGTATAAAAAATGACATGTGATTAATTGTTTAAGAGGTGGGAAATGTCAGAAATAGCCTTGCAAAAAGGGGATAGATTTCTCAAAATTAGGCGTAACCGTGTTGGCAACCGTGTCACAGTTGGTAATGCGCCAACTATGTAACTGTAACCAAGGCATGTTTGCAATCGTGCCATGCTTCCTACATGACATGATTGGAGGTTTCCTAAACATATAAAGCACGTATAACATACAAGATTCATACCTAACAATTAATAAGACTTAGGGAACATAAAACAACACCAATTCATCCCTCGAAAAAGCCAATATATGCTATAATCTCAAGGAATTAATGAGATACTACAAGACCTTAAAGAAAGGGTCATAACTTTCTACTTCAGACTCGGTTTAATGTGCGATTTGTTGAATTGAAAAGTAGATTCCAAGGGATTCACAAATATAGAACCCAAACATCATTCATCTTTAGAAGTGGTATAACCATTTAGTCTCACATTAAGGTTCAGGTGCAGGTTAAGCCACATGCAAGTAACGATTTGAACTCTAGATAATTTTTTGGAGTGTTACACGCCTCATGACCTCGAGTCACATCAAACACCAATTCCACATTTAATTAAGAATTCTATAAAATAGGATCAAGTGAGAATTCATAGGACTCAGACTTAAGCACAACCATTGAACTGTTCACATTCTCACTCAAATTTTGGGGTCTATATTATCTCCCTCTTAGGATCATTAATCCTCGAATGAAGATCTAAGCTCAATAAAGGAACTACAGGCTCTCAAAAAAATTCAACAACCTACAAAAATAGATTATAATTCAACTCAACTAACAGACATGCATACTACTACAAACGACCTCAAATTCAAACCTTATCAAGTAGCACATAAATGCACAAATAGGGACTAATGAAACTACTACCTCAACTGACATCAAACCTCATCAAGACACACTGAATATCATCAATGGACTCATGCGATGCTATAAAATACATGCCACATGCATAAAAAACTCTTAACAAGAGTTTAATAGAGAAACTATTACCTCATACTAAAATAAAACTAACATGAAACTGAGAACAATTACTTGAACTGAACTGAATTTTAACATATTGTTTTTGGTCTTCTCGAAGCCACGCTTATTACTGAACAGACCTTAATAGAAGACTTTATATATATATATGAAGAAGTGTATCAATAAAGTATGAACTTTTGTGGAAGAACACTCGATATAGAGATATTGAAGGCATGCATACATAGGGACCTTTTAGGTAAAAACTCCTAATATCGTCAGCACATCTCATCCATTGGCTCATAGAGTAGGGAAATCAAGGACTTGGACATAGGCCTTATTTGAATATGAAGTTCTATGACATGAAACATCTCTACGAATGGTACAAAAGAAGGATAGGGATACTCTAACCTTAGCACTACAACTAGAACTCTCTAAGTTAGCAAGCACACTTAAACTACACCTTCTCTTCTAATATACTCTTCTCATCTATCGGAACTTATTATCATTATAAGGGTACTGATAGTTACAACTACTAAGACTAACCATATACTATTATCATAGTCAAGCCTAATTTTGAGGTACGAGGTACTACAAGTAAGAAGATCATGCTAGTCTAAGCCACGAGATTTGATATTCTATATCCACAAGAACACTATTCCTCCTTATCCCTAGAACAATCAACTTTAAGCTTCAAATCAATGTCTCACTAACCACATACCATAATCATGCACATGTTTATCCATACAACATTCAAGCCTACTACTAAACTTACTTCATGGATTTATCGGAGCCTAAACTAAACCATTTAGGGATCTTCTTAACATCACTAAACTTAATAGATCTACACTTTTACAAAAACACCACTTAATATTTTAGGTGATAACGACCCTCTAAAACTACCAAATACTAAGCTTACACTATCTTCCAACTTAGCTTATACTAGGATTCTTCCACGACCATATAAAAACTCATGAATGGGTTAACTGAGAGGAAATAGGACATGATCATAAACTATAAAAGTTATGGATCAAGGTCTATCTCCAGAACTCATACGTGGAGTCTGAATTGAACATCATTATGGGAAAGTAATACATCACTAATGTACTCATGGCCCTCATGCTTGGGTCAGAAAAGCAGAATCATGAAATAGGCTGAATAGATGGAACATAAAAGAAATTGGCTTTATGAATTACATAGGGAATTGATGACATCATGAATGAACTGGATATTTGTATCATAAGAAAGACTATCATACTATCTGAGGTAATTGCTTCTCACTTTAGAAACTATACATGAACATAAACCTTCATAAGGTGTATGAACAAAGGCATGACACAAACCTTCATATCTGACTGGGGTACAAAGAGTACAAAAGGGGATGTACGACTCATCATAAGATCATAGATCTTTACTGGGATTGCTCACTATCAGGATTCTCAAGACTGGACCAGTTTTTCATCTTACGCAATCCCCCATAGGAAAAAGTTGAAAATTCTAATTCTGAGGGCTTCTTTTCTAGATCGGGCTACAACTAACTGCTCTACATGATCAAACATCCACTATACATATAAATGCTAACTTCCTCTTTAAGGACTGCCATCATTCACACCTATACTCTTTCTAAGACTCCTATCTAAACTAACTTCTTAACTTTTCCCTCATTTCCACTAATTCTAACACTTAAAAGTCAACACTCTCTCTAGAACCACATATATAGTCCTCTATCCACCCTTATGTTATAATAACTCACCCTAGAATAATAATCAGAGTTCAAGACTACCATTCAATACTAAACACACATAACATACAACTTCTCACCACTAATCATACTTACAACTACTACATCAAAGCATAGGTAACACTAGCCCTGAGAGAATTAACAACAATGAATTCAATCTGAATATTCACTCTATCGATTCAAGCATACACACATTCCTACCATACCCAACAACTATGCCCCACTCTATCTTCTACTTTTCTAGCTCTAAAATCATTCTACCATAATATTCTATCTCTAGTACCTCTCTCGTACAAGCATATATAACTACTACAGCAACTACTCCATCCAAAACACACACTCACCACCAAACGATAATTAGGGTTGGGGATAAATTACAAGGACAATTAAAGATTAAGGGGTTTGATCTGGCTAATCCTAATTTTTCAACTGTCGGGGCTATGTTCTTTGAAAATTGGTGATCTACTAAGCGATTTGGTTCGAATGCATAAAGCACGGGTCAGAAAATATTCTTGGAGTTAAACTCCACAAAATGAATTAAGACATTGAGTAAAGGGAAAATTTCCTAAACACTCAGTAGTCTTTTAGTTATAAATGTTGTTGACTTCACACCCTTATATAAAAATCTACCTAACCTATGATTTCAGACACCCTAGGACACTTGAACCTAATGCTCTAATACCAATCATATCACACCACGGAGTCACTCCCTGTATGTGGTTGGCATCCTTAGCTACTAAGTTTCCCTAGCATCCTTGGATGAAACACTTGTACCATGCATAACTCTACTCACATCACTCGGCAGAAGAAGATCAAAGAATAATAAAAGAAAAAGTAGACCTTACACCAAACAATAGAGAACTAAATCAAAAAATGAAAACTCAATATTCAACTCTAATTCAACATTTGTATGTAAACCACTATATGTTATATATTTGAATGCTAGGACAAGATCCCTAGCTTTCCTTAAGAAATAAAAATAATGAACAAATCTAATGTCTTAACTCTAGTAAAAAAATAGAAACCCCATAGTCAATCCTCGAACCAATAAGGATAACCACTCTTCTAGCATCTACAAAATGCTAATCCAATCAACAATGAGTATCCATAAAGTTGGAAGGATCTGCATAGGGGTTACAATAATATAGGAAGTATGGGGTCAACACATGAAATATACTGAGTATGTGACCAGGTGCAATAGGCTACAACAATAAATAACTCATGACTAATGCATGAATAGTTATAATATTCTCAACTTTAATATTCAATGTCAATAAAGAATTAATGTGCAATTTAAACAATATTTTTTAAAAAAATTTAACTTTCAAGAGTATAAAATAAACTCAGGAAATACTTCAATCTCAAGAACTTTAAATCTTGTTCAACCCTGACTCTCATATTTTAATTCAAAAGGCTTCAATTTCAAAAGTCGTCTCCATTAAGAAATTTAATAATTTATAATAATAACAATTAAAAAAGCTTTAAGATCTTAAGAGTATAAATAAACTCATTTAAATAGATCATCTTCGTTAGATTTTAACAAAATATAAAGACTTAGTTAAAAACATTCTTTCACTTCTTTACTTCAAAAATGTCGATTCTTCACTATCACCCTTCCCCCAAGACTAGTGGAATTCAACATCATGGAAAACCAATAATCAAGCTACCATTTTTATTACAGTATTATTTCTCTTCAAAACATTTAATTTTACTTCTCTTAGAGAGTTTCTATAACTGATACACCTCAATAGTAGACGTCTAAGATACACACATAACTATGAAGTGCACACTATACCCTGTGAATAGCGCTTCTCATTCGTAACAATAGGAAAGGGCAGCTATTTCTCTAGTGGATCAACCTAGACATACTAGATACAACTGAACGGTACCAAAAGTAGATATAAATATCATTCCTATGCTAAATACATAGGTTTGATTATTGGGACATTCATTTTCGCACCCTCAATGCTAATACTCCTCCCATAAAATATTATTTATTTTCTGTTCACTTTCAATTGTTCACTTTCAACTATTCCATTACTAGTGAAATTCCTCTTCTGCGAAACCACTAACCAAGGTATCACATTCATTAATTACCACTGATCGGGTAAACTTAGTCAATTATGACTCTTCATTAACATACTAAATTTTAGCTTATCAATTTAAGCATAACATCTATACTTTTCTTCAATGGACTTAAATTAGCCAAAAAATTTCAATTTAAACATGCTTCCCAAAAGGGTCTAAAACCATGCAAATATCCGTCTTCTAATGGTTCGAGTCATATAAATCATGGATCTTGTAGTAGTACTGAAGAGAAATTTTACAATTAATCTTGACACTTTCAATAATCATCTCAAGTATTTAAACAAACTTTTAAAAAATAATATTAAATTCATGCTTCAAGACTTCTTTTATGCTCACTTCAACTTTCAAATCATGCTACCTCATAGGAAAATAAGTATGACACTTAAATTCTCAAGTTTCAAGAATAAACTTCAAATTATTAAATAATTTTTAATTTTAAATTCTCTTTAACTTTCATTCACTTTTATAAAACCATGCTAACTCATGAAGACTTCAATAATTTAGCAATTATATGCAAACTTTGTAATTTTATAATTGAAAACATCGATAAATCATCAAGTAACGATATTCTCAATTTAAATCAATTAAGAACCCTAGACATTCTTCGACATCTTCAAAACTATATTTTGAAAAAGTGTTTTAGGGCACAAGGATGAAAGGAGATTCTTGTTCATAGCCCACATACCTGAATTGAAACACTTTGATGGAGAAATGTTGATGAACTTGATGAACTTCTATGGACAACCCTAACTTTCCTCTTGAGAGAACTTAGAGACCAAACCCTTTCTTGAATTTGATTAATCAAAGAATAAATTGAAAGAAGGGTTTGGGGCTTAAATACTATGTAATTTGGAGTATAAAAAATAACATGATATTAACTATTTAAGATGTTGGAAATATCAAAAATAGCCTTGAAAAAATGGGATAGATTGCTTAAAATTAGGCTTAACCGCGCTAGCAACCGTGTCACGGTTGGTAATGCGCCAACCATGTAACTATGATACGGTTGGTATCATACCAACCACGTAACCATGAAATATTGTATTACTCATTTAGCCTTCACTAAATTTCTCTTCCCACTCCTTTTTAAGTGTGACCATTTGCAATCGTGCCATGCTTCCTACCGTGACGCGTTTGGAGGTCTCTAAGAATATATGGCACGTATAAACATATGGAATTGAGACCTAATAGTTAAAAGCCTTTGGAAATATAAAAAACACCATTTCATACCTGACACCAACATACGCCAGAATCACAAGAAATCATTGAGATACTATAAGACCTTAGAAAAGGGTCATAGTTTCCTACTGAGAACTCAATTTAATGCACGGTTTGATGCGTCGAAAAGTATATTTTGAGGACTTTGAAAACATGAAACCCAAACATCATACATATTTAATCATGATACCACCAGTTAGTCTCACATTAAGTCTCAATGTGCAAGTTAAACCACATGCCAGTAACAATTTGAACTTTAGATAATTTTCAAGTTTGTTACACTTATTATTACCTCGAGTCACATCAAACACCAATTCCATGCTTTATTAAGGATTTCATAACCTGAGATCAAGTAAGAATTCATAGGAATCGAACATAAGCATAAACATAAAATGGTTCAAATTCTCGCTCAAATTTTAGGATGTTACATTTAAACTATTGTAGGTTGTAGTATTTGGAGGATCGGTTGGGTGTTAGGGGATTTTGTTTTCCCTTTATAGTTAGACCATTTGAGGATTCTTCTGAGTTCCACCGTCTTGTACTCACTCCTTGTTTTTCTTCACTTTGTGCAGGTGTTGAGCCTCAAACTTAGCAACTCCCTATATCTCCCATAAGTCCAGGAGCAGTTTGAGGATTCATAGGTAGCTTATTGTCTCTTCATTAGTTTCTAAAGACTTCTCATATGTATATATTTTTCCTAGAGTCTTTACTTTATAAAGACTCTATTTTGAAATATTTGAACTTCTTATAAAGAATTCTATAGTGGTTTGTATGATAGTGGCAACATGTTCCTTGGGTTATTTTATATATACTACTATTATTTTTGCATTTAGGTACTGTATGTATTCTATTTATGCTTTTACCTTGTTTATATTTATTTCGGATGACCTATCGGGTTTTAGAATATAGGTGTCATCACGTTCGATTTTTGGGTCGTGACAGTTGCAATCCAAGGGGACTGGATTAAGGCTCATTTTGAGCCCTAACTAGTGAAAAATATTATATATAAATTTACCTTTCAGCATAGTTCTATGTTGTTTATTCATCGTACTGCAGTAAGAGTCAACTTTATCATCCAGAGAGTTGACTAAGAGAAAGAAAAGTTTGCAATTTATCCCCCTTTTGCACTTTTGGGAAAAAGATCACCATATTAACTCTTTTCAAGGATCAATACCTTTGGGTTGTAATGGGTAGCTCCCACATCTATATAAGGGACTAGTCTTCAAGAGGAGAAGTATGTTCTATAAGTCATCAAACTACTTTTATCTTTGCTAGACAAAAAATAAAAGAGAGAAGTTAGGCATAGCATAGTTTTTACTGGGGTCCTAAAAAATTCAATATTCTTTGTTATCGAGCTAAGTTAAACAAACTTAGTAAGGTCCTTGTGTGGACGTTGGGCTCCAAACAAAATCAGGAGTTTGTGTGTCCATTGAGCTCCTAACAAACTCAGTAGGTTGTGTGTGTATGCTAAGCTCCTAACAGAGTCACTAGTTAGTGTGTATTCGCTGAGATCCTAAAAGACTCAATAGTGTGAAGCTAGGTTATTTTATAGGCTTAATAGAATGGGATTGAGTTTGAATCCAGACTCAATCATTGGTGTAAAAATGTAATACTGAGTTATTTAAAACTCAATAGAGGATAGAGAAAAATAGTGTAACCATCTTGCAATCCAAGGGGACTTGATTAAGGCTCATTTTGAGTCCCAACCAGTATAAAATTATTGTGTGTACATTTCCCTTTCTTCATAGTTCTATATTATTTATTCATCAAACTACTAAGAGTCAATTGTATCATCCAAACAGTCGACTAAGGGAAAACAAAAATTTGCAATTCACCCCCTCCTCCTGCACTTTCAGTTCTTATTTACTTATGTTTAGTCTTTATTTCAGTTTATGTTAAAGACTTGTTGGGGGTTTGTCCCAACAGTTCGACCTAGTTCTAGTAGAGGTTTCAAACGTAGATGATAGTACCTGTCAGTTTTGTTACGTTTTCCTCAGTTGTTAACTATTGTTATTTAGGTTCAAGATTTATTATGATATCTTACTAGTCTCCTTAATATGTTGTTTAAGCTTCCGCGGTATATTAGTTATGACCAAGTGAAGATACCAAGAGTAGCCTCGGGGCATGAAAATTATTTATATAAAGGTATATATATGAAGCTTCCACATCATATATTATTAATATATGGGCTCACTTGTGAGTCCCGCATCATGTTACATCCAAGAGTAGCCTCGGGGCATGAAAATTATTTTATCAAAATATTTTGTTTATGTTAAAATTTTAATTTGGACAAATAAAATATAAGACAAAATACTGTAATAATATTTTTGTGAACAACTTTTCAAGATTTTTTAATTGAGAAAATAATAGTAAAAAATTTAAATTTTATAAAGTATATGATCAGTTATATTGGGCCCGTAGTACGGGACTTAAAGTATCTAGTATATATATGCGCGCGCGTGTATGTGTATGTAAAATGCCACATGAGTAAAAGAATATGTATGTAACAACAAGTACATCACACATCCTTAAATTGAGATAATTCAAGAGATCACAAACTACCCAATAACGTTCTATCACTACTAAAATAAGACAAAATAACGATGGACTGGAATTTCTTTTTTTGTCAAAAGCAATATTTGTATCGTCATAAGGCTCGCCGCTTATGAAAAAAATGATGGACTTTGTTTATTGGAGACGGACATAAACTATAGACAGTTCATCAGTTCAAAATTATTTATTTTAATTTTTAATAAAAGCGACAGACCTTCACCTTCTTCTCCTTCTCCTTCTCCTTCTCCTTCTCCTTCTCCTTCTCCTTCTCCTTCTCCTTCTCCTTCTCCTTCTCCTTCT
>JBDJHY010231351.1:0-11017 GCA_039654485.1 Withania somnifera
TAACTTCTTGCAATATATTCTCATTTTGGGTTAGTTTTACAACCTATTTTCCTTAACATTTTTCTTGAAATTTTTATTATTGAGTTTATAACTTTTCTTGGGTATTTAAGGAACTATTTATGGTCAGGGAAACATTATTTTTTAACCACACATTCCTTAAGTTGGGGCCTACTTCTCAGTAATTTTAGTTTTATTTTTTGGGCTACAGGGCCTATACACCTATTTTTTGGGCTGATTTTCCTACCCGAATTGTACCTGAAAATATGGGTATGAATCTTAACCTTTTAACCCTGCAGAGCATTGTTTTCTTGTTTTAAATGGTACGGGTTATTTTGTGGTAGTTAGGTATTTTTCTATGCTTTTATGGACTTTCCCTGGTGTCCAGGTAGGCTAAGAGCACTTTTAGTTTAGATTGGACCCCTATAAAGTATTGGTGTGGTGTACCTAGCTGTGTTGATGTTTCATAAGTTAGTTACCTTATCTCATTGTTATTTTTATATTTTTACCTGATCCAAGGGTCCCCTGAAGGGACGTATAGGGACATGGGCTTTGTGTGGGGGTCTTGGCCTTGCTAAGAGTGTCCTTGGACCTTTGTGAATGTGTTATCCCATATTATTACCTCGTGTGAGGTGTGTTTATAGCTTGTGTCCTTTGGTCAATCTAAGATTAGGCTGAGAGCATTTTATCTGTTATTGTATTGCCCTATATCGTACATTGAATTGATACCTTTAATTTTTTCTAGAGGGTGGGTCCCAGTATTATTTTAGGATGGCAATATCTTATAGAAGTTGAAAATAGGATTTTTTAAACTGCGATAAAATAAAAGAGCTTTCTATGACTTAAACTCCACGACCGCAATGCAGTATGAAACTATTTTAATCATTAAAGTAGACCATGGATTTTACATACATATATGTACCACTATGAGTTTTTATTTGGTACTGGAGCCTCTTGTACTTAGCCATGATTTGTTGTATTTAGAGGTGAGAAATCGTGTACCAAAGGTGGAACCTCTTAAGCCTTGCTAAGGGATGTTATGTAGAGTCTTCTAACTCTTGAAATGGAAATAATATGAAATTTTGACTAACCAAATATAAAAATTCATAGAAAACATATCTCGGACTAAGAAAAATGGCTAATAGAGGCAATTCGAGCAAAAGAGGACCCCTACACCAAACTGAATAAAAAGAAATAATTATCTAACTTTTCATATGGACCCTACAAATTATCCCGAAAACCTCCTAAAGCATAGAAATGACCCGACTAGCTAAAAATAACATTATACAGCCTATGATGTGTAAAAATGATGATATGGTGCTCTTAACACCGAAATCCATCCCAGGCTCTAAAATTAACTCTGTGAGCTAAATCCTTACAAAATAAATCAAACTCAAAGAAAAAGACCCGGTACATGAACTAAAGGTCCGACTAGAAAACAGTCAGCATTCAAAATATAATGTAATTGTAAAAATCTAATTCTTAGCTCATTTACTATGAATTTACCCTCAAGTTCAACCATTTGAAGGTTAGCCTTTCAAATAGGAAACTTGAGATAACAAGTTATATAACTACTAGGGAACCAAAAAAATGGTCTTATCAAGTCATAAATGACTCTGGCAACTAACAGAAGACTCTAAACACATAGAAAGCTAAAGAAAAATTAAATGACCACGTGGTCATTACAGATGGATTGGGGATTATCTAACATAATTATCATCAATTCTATTGAGTCTGGAATATATTTCTCAAGCTATTTTCATTATTGTTTTTTCAAAATTGGACTCCCTTTATATTCCGAGCCTTTTATGGAAGTTTATAGAGTTGTTGCCAAAATTTGAAGGTACGATCAACAAATTAGCCATTAGCCGATAAAATGATTGTTCATAAATCATCCAGAGTCAGATAAATCAGCCAGGACTAATTAGTCATCCACGTTGGCTAATAAATCAGCCACAACTGGGCCTCTATATATGTTATTCCATTTTTTTCAAACTCTTTATCTATGCAAAAACTTCTTCTTCCCTCCTCAATTATCTATCACCACTGAGTATTTTAAATGGATTATTATGGGATATTTTTGATGGAGTGTGGAGGATAATTTCCTGGCAACCCGTTCTCGATGTGCGTGAGACTTTATTCCATTTTCTTCTCCTAGCTCTTATGCATGGGCTTCGGTGGTTATGTTGTAAATTTCTATTTATTTTTGATGAGTTTGTGTTGGTTGCTTGGATGTGGTTATTTTGATGTTGTGGGAATAACTTCATGCAATATATTCTCATTTTGGGTTAGTTTTATAACCTATATTCGTTGACATTTTTCTTAAAATTTTTTTTATTGAGTTCATAACTTTTGTTGGCTATTTAAGGACCTATTCGGGGTCAAGGAAGATGATTTTTTTAACCACATATTCCTTATGTTGTGGCCTACTTCTCAGTAATTTTATTTTTATTTTTTAGGCTATGAGGCCTATATGCCCATTTTTAGGGCTGATTTCCTACCCGAATTATACTTGGAAATGTGGGTATGAATCTCTACCTTTTAACTCTGTAGAGCACTTTTTCTAGTTTTAAATAGTACGAGTTATTTTGTGGTTGTTAGGGATTTTTTTCGTGCTTTTATGGACTTTCCCTGGTGTCCAGGTATGCTAGGAGTACTTTAACTTTAGACTGGACCCCTGTAAAGTATTAGTGTGGTTTGCCCAGCTGTGTGGATGTTTCATAAGTCGGTTACCTTCTCGCGTTGATATTTTTATATTTTTACTTGATCCAGGGGTCCTGTAAAGGGACGTATAAAGACATGGGATTTGTGTGGGGATCCCGACCATGCTGAGAGTGTCCTTTGACCTTCGTGACCGTGTTATGCCATATTATTACCTCCTACGAGGTGTGTTCTTAGCTTGTATTCTTTGGCTAATCTTAGATTAGGTTGAGAGAATTTTATCTATTTTTTAATTACTTTGTATCATACATTGAGTCGATACCTCGAATTGTCTTTAGAGGGTCGGGCCCGGTGTTATTTTAAGATGGTAATATCTCAGTAAGATGAAAATGGGATTTTTTGAACCACGGTAAGATAAAAGAGCTTTCTATGACTTAAACTCTACGACTGTAATGCAGTATGGAACTATTATAATAACTAAACTAGATCATGGATTTTACTTACATAGATGTAATACTATGAGTTTTTATTTGGTACTGGAACGTCACGTACTTAGCCATGAGTTATTGCATTCATAGGTGAGAAATCGTCTACCTATATGGGAGCTTATATTTAAAGGTGGAACCTCCTAAGCCTTTCTATGGGATGTTATTTAAAGGTGGGACCTCTTTTTTTGTATTGGGATCTTTTCTGGGGGTGGGACCACCCTAGTTAGTGTAAGTTCCATTATTATTCTTCTTTACTTCTACCCCTTTCATTTATCTCTTAGAATTGTTCATACCCTTTGGGCCACGGGGGCGGTCACGTTGGGTCCCTTGTTGATATGTTTGTGTCTTTCGGTAGGATAGGGCATCAGGTGACCTTCATTTATTTTCCTTTATGGTTGTATTGATAGGTCTTATGAGAGGCCTTTTGGGTTCTATATTTGTTCTTTTCTTAACTTTACTAGCCTTTTACTGTATCCATTATTCACTTATATTAACTCAATTTGTGCTTAACTTGATCCAGGTAAGCTTTCTGTGTTTTTGGTTCTTGAGACCATGTAATACATAGTTGTGTTGTTGGAAAGAGTACAAAGACCTACGTGCTTAATTATTTACGTTACTTACTATACCTAGATAGTTACCCTTACCTTGTCTTAGTTTGACTAAGTACCAGATATTATTGATGCTTTTATTCTTCTATTTCCCTGCTATACTTTTTACCTTTACTTTACTTGTACTTTAATTTTTCCTAGTAGGCTTGTGGAGCCTCTGGTTACCTGTGATTATGGTACTCATAATATACTATTTTTGTGGTATAGAATCGATATAGGTCCTCATAGACTTCAGGATTGTATTGAGTAGGTTGTTGTCATACTAGACATTACGGTGAGCTTTTGGTGTTTGAGCTGAACGTGTCTTCCACCCATTATAGCTTGCTCTACTTTATGAATAAAAGGCCATGTTTATCTTGTATTGTTGTAGGAACTTTTATATGTACATACCTTTTTGTACTCTGATTGTAGCTCCATATGTCGATGATACTATGCTTTTGACAAGGTTGTATATATATGCATATTGTTGTTGACTATTTCTTCCATTCATTGTTGTTATTGGTTGTTAGTTGTGTTATGGCCAATTTATTGTTGCTTTGGGCTGTAGGGATGGGTTTTCATAAAGGTGGGTTATAAGTAAAACTAGTAAATAAGATCAACAACAGAACATATATATACATAACGCGACCCAAAATCTGGTGTCAATGGCATATGGAGCTATAAGTCGGAGTATTCAAAAGAAGATCTATAACATATACAAGCTCCTACAAATACAAATTGGGATATATCCTTCTGGGAGAAAAATAGATCAGACAACAACTTGAGGAATACATGATCATCCTATACGCTAGAAGCTCACCCTAGTCTCCAAGTATTAATAATCTGGTATGCAAGGTCACACTACCTCGATTACCCATTTACATTTTTACACCATGAAAATAGTGTAGAATCGAAGTATGAGTACCACAAACACAGGTTCCAGTAGGAATTATACGATGACCAGGCTAAATAAAGTGTTCTAAAGTAACGGAGAGGAAATTTAAATATGTTATAAGAGTAAGTAAACAGGATATAGAACTAACAACATCACTAATGTCAACAATAGGTAAAAACATTATATATAAGAACAACAAGGTAGGACACACATTCTAAGCAAGCAGATCTATGTACTTATGTCCTGTAGAATAACCAACCACCACAAAGACTAGAAAAAATAAAAAACAAAGAGCGTACCTAGGCTCAAACTGAGCATAAGTAGTAACCCAGCAAAGGATACGCATATGGTAACTAAGATAGAAAAAGATAAGTAAAGAGAAAATATAACCCAAAAGGCCTATATAAGACAACTGGGTACAAGCAGAAACAAAAACAAACATAACCTGCTTGATGCCCTATCCAGCTGCTAGGTACAAATATAGCATCCAAGAAACCAGTGTGACCTCCCGTGTATACCTAAAAGGTACAAACAATGTATACATTTAATGTAAGGAGTAGATGTAATTAATAACAACAACAACTCCCAACCTAACCAGGGAGGCTCCACCTCTAAAAATAGCTCCCACCCTAACTAAGGATGTCCCACCTATAAACAACAGATCTCAGTAAATATATGGGAGGTCCTACATACAAAAGGTAGAGCTACACTATGCAAGGGAAGTCCACCTAATATATTGCAGCTCACGGCTAATGTTGGAGGTCCTGCCACTGATATAACACACACGACTAATAAGGGAGGTCCTACATCGAAACAAAAAGAACAGTGATACAAATAGATATGGGAAACCTCAGTGGCAAGAGACTTTAGGCCTTTTATTGGAGCTTCTAAGCATAACAAAAGCAGAAGACCATTCTATTGATATGAAAATATCTTCATACTGCTTTGCGGTCTTGGAAGTTTTAGTTATAGTAAACCATTCTCGTAAACCATTCTCACTCATATTTCATTTAGAAAATCCCATTTTTAGTATCATTATGCCTTTACCATCTCATAACAACATTGCATCCAACCAGTAACCTCCACGTGAGAAAGCAGTGCAATGCATGCCCATGATACAAAACAACATATATAAATAGCCATTGGTATTGTCTAAGATTGTCCAAAGGCCACCAGCTAAGCAAAAAACTCCCATAATATCATAATACAACCTAACAATTCCCTAAAGTGTGAGGCCTTTCCCAACATGGAAAGAATATCATTCTACAACCCAATGCCCACTATCCCTTCACAAGAGCCCAAACCGGTAGAAGATAGAAGAATATTAAAAAAAGTTGTATCAACCTAAAAACCATCCAAAAAACTATCCAACACGAACAAGTACTCTATAAAGTCCAGTCAAAGGGAAGAGTAATCCTAGCATACCTGGCGCCCTCATAAAATGCATTAGAATATCCCTAAGCTCTAAAAAAAGTCCAAACTCGACCAGAAATATCAAAGTAGTAATACAAGAGTCAAGAAGTGAAGAACAATACCTATATTTCCTAGTGCAATTCGAGTCATAGATTCGGCCTAAAAATGAGCCCGTAGGCCCCGCTGTAAAAAACTAAAACTCAAATTATCTAGAGGTATGCCTCAATCCAGGGAACTCATAGTTCAACTTTGGGATAGAATGGAACCCAAATAGCTCTCCAAATGTCCAAAAGAATTTATGTAAGATGTAAGAACTATTTCATGAATTACTATGCATAAACGTGCATGGAAACATACATGAAAACAAAGAAGAAAGCTCACAACCACCACTCCAAGCTCCACCAGAAACAATACCAGTTAGATGCCAAGAATTACAACTCAATTAAGCCAAGGAGTATAAATCACCATCAATGCTGCTTCCACTAAGGTTCAAATAAGAAGAAGAAGGTGAAAACTTAACTAGAACAAGGAATTTGAAATGGGGAAATGCCTTCCCAACTCACCCTAACAATAACTACAATTTGGAGGAATCAATTGATCTAAAGAACTGATATAGAAGAAGGAGTAATAAGCACACTTGACTAAAAATCAAGAAAAAATTTACATAGGCCTGGGAACGACAAAGGATGACCTTACCGAGCTAGCACCATCGGTGCTAAATTTGAAAAAATAGGATAGGCGTTATCGCGCCACCACAACATGAATTCCCTAAAAGGTGGGAAATGGAGAAATTAGCGTGATCACATTTCTAGGGAGGAAACAATGCTAATAAATAAAACTCATCTTTTTTGCGATTGCATCCCATTATCGCAATAGCACTGAACAACTCTATTTGTAGATTTTTCTGCAATGGCTGAAATTCCAAAATAGGGATCGAAATTTAAATAGAGTCTAGCAAAAATAAATACAATATACAACCTACATGAAAAACATATTTCAAAGACAACAAAATTGATGATATTACCAACGAAGGTTGTTTGTTTAAAAAGGACCCTTATCACAAGCCTAACAAAATGAGGCCAAAACTCAACATATCACCTAGGCCTCTAAAACAAGTATGGACACCTCAGAAAGGATACTAATAACCCTACTCTTAAAATATACATTCCAAAGTTGATGGAAGCATTAGAATTCCAATCCTGCACTCCGATCACAAAAATCCATCCTAGGCTCCCAATAAAACTCCGGCTTAATTAGATTTCCTCCATCTCAAGTTCAAGTACAAAACCCTCGAAAATAAAAAAAAAAGGTCAAACTAGGAAAAATTAAAAAATTCAAGAGCTAGCAAAACGTTCAAAATCTAATTCTAAGCTCATTTTCTAAGAATTCACTCTCAAGTTCCACTATTCAAAGGTTAAGCCTTTAAAATAATGAAACTAGAATAACAAGCAATAGAACTAGAAGGAAACCAAACTACTGGTACCATAAAGTCATAAATAACTTTTCGAATCTAATAGAAGGCTTTAAACATAAAAGAATAAGAAATACAAGTAAAGGACCACACCGGTCATTACAACATCCACTACTAAAAAAGATTCTTATCTACAAAATTCAAGAAAATAGTAGTACTTGAATGCTCGAATAGATGTATATATTAATCCTTTATATTACCCTCTATCTCCTAGATAGCCTTCTCAATTGGTCAATGCAAGCAACAAGCCTGCACCATAAAATTCTTCCTGGACTTAAGCCATCTCACATCACTATCAATAATGTACTTAGGCTTCATAACATAGGTCAGAGAGTAATACAGCTAAACTAAATCTTAACGAAGCACAAAGATAGGTATGACACATAAAGGTGAAGCATAGATACATGTAACATACGATGTGTAATAGCTAACTCTTGAGGTACGAAAATTATATAGACAACATCTCCAATTCTCTCAATGATCTCATACAGCCCAATGAATTCAAAAATAAGATTATCCTCATACCTAACCTCATAATTCCCTTCATCGGCAACACACACAAAACCACCATATCATAAACACTATACTACAAGGGCTGAATCCTACGATCCTCTTAGGAACTCTTCGTATTTTGCATTTTTTAGAGCCTATCCTGGTATAATGACCCACATGGTCATTTAATTTCCTTTAAGATTTTTCTATGTATAGAGCCTTCTGTTAGCATCTCCAAGTAATTTATAACTTTTTAGGACCGGCATTTCAATATCCTTGAAGCTCTATAGCAAGTTATCTCAATTTTTTTATTTTAGAGGCTTAACTTTGAAATAGTGGAACTCAAGAGTGATATCCCAATAAACGCACTTGGAATAAGATTCCAACAGTCCCCTTAAATCCTAAATGCTTAATTTTTTCTATTTAGACTATTAGATGATATCCTATTCATTGTTTTTAGAGTTTGAGTTGTTTTGTGGAAATTCAGTTCAACCGAAGTTCATTTTTGAGCCTGGGATGGATTTTGATGACTATAGGATTGAATAAAATTTTGATGCTTCCATTAACTCTGGAATGTTGATTTATAGCTAGTTGTGTTATTGATGTGTTTACCAAGGTGTTCGACTACCACTGGTCTGCTTAGGGTTTTTCATCTATTGTAACCCCTATAACTTGATTGTCGTAGAAGGAAATTCCCTTCCAGTGGTTAAATAAGCGCGAGTCTAGCTTTTTAAGGCTAAAAGAGTTGTTGAATACCTCCCTATTACTTTGTTTCCAGTCTAGCGACAAACCTACATGGTCTACTGTGGTGCCTTTGGTGTTGATTCAGGATGTGTTTTAATGCAGAAGTTTTATGTTGTTCCTTATGTTTTGAGACAACAAAAGGATCATGTGAACAACTACCCCAAACATGACTTGGAGTTTGTGCCATTATTTTTCACACTTAATATCTTTAGGCACTACCAATATGGCATCCAATGTAAGATTTATATAGATTACCCTAGTTTTGTATTAAGTTCTGAGTCTAATGGTGGGTTAAGTTTCCAAAGTACTATCACTAAAGGATTATTTATCACCCTAGAAAAGCTAATATGGTTGCAGATTCTTTGATTCAAAACACAGTGAGTATGTGTAGCAAAGCTTATATATCAATTTTAGCAATGTTGTTGGCTTGGTGAATCCGGTCATTGGCTAATATGATGGTTAGATTGGATATTTCAACTTTGAATGGGTTTATTGCTCATGTTGAGGCTCGGCATGCTTTTTTTTATTGTATTTTACAGTGCCAGTATGAGTATGCTCATTTGATTCGGGTTCAAGTGAGGACTTTGAGTAGTGTCATTAGTTGCACTACAATTGATTCAGAGAGTGTGTTATGGGTCCATGGCCGTCTTGTTGTACCTAGGGATTGGGGTTTGATTCATACTTTGGTGCATGAGTGTTGTTGCTCTATATATTTTATTTATCCAGGTACTGCTGGGATGTACCTTGACTTGCATCTGCTCTATCAGTGGCGGGGCATGAGGAGAGATATTGAAGATTTTGTTTCTCAGTGCTTGAAATGTAATAGCTGAAGTTTGAGCAATGAAGTCCTAGTAGTAAGATGTAGAGACTCCCTATTTCTAAGTGGATGTGGGATTAGGTTAATATGGACTTTGTTTTAGGCCTTCATTGCATATCTAGAAGTCTTGATTGCATTAAGGTCATCATGGATCAATTGACCAGGTCATCTATTTTTTTTTCCCTACACATTCATCTTAGGGTGTTGAGGCCGTAGCTGAGTTGTATATTAGAGAGGTGGTTAGGCCTTATGGAATACTGGTTTCCATCATTTTATATAGGTGTACTTAGTACACATCTCAGTTTTTGAGGGTGATTTAGAGGAAGATTAATAAAAATGTGTATTTTAATATAGCTTTCAATCCTAAGAAAGACAGGTAGTTCAAGATGACTATTCAAGTGCATCAGGACATGTTGCAAGCTTGTGCTTTTGATTTTTGAGGTAGTCGAGACAAAATAGCTTTTGCAAGTTTCCATATAATGACAGTTATAACTTATACATTCGGATGACACTCTTTGAGGCTTTACATAGAAAATATTACAGATCGCCCATTTATTTAGGTCATTGGTTTGTTTATTGAGGTGTTCGAGATTATTTCAAGGGCACCTGTGGAAAGTTAGGAAGTTTCTAGTTTTGGTTCACCTTGTCTTGGGGGTTATTTCATCATAAACAATATCCAATGGTTGTTTCAAGGGTTCATTGAGTCAGGAGTGTCATTTACACATTGTTTTAAATATGGGTTATAAAAATCCATGCCAGATGCTCTGTCAAGCCCTTGTATAGAGCTGTTGGAACAGCTATTGCATGTTTTTTTTTTTGTCACAACCCAAAATCTCATGTCATGATGGCTTCTACACCCCACCTATAGATAAGCCTAACCTTACATCCCGGAGCCACGTACAATGGGCTATAACTATCAGAACGACAAACAATAATGAAGGAACAATAAACAATAAACATAATAGTAGAAGCCAACAAAGAGCCACACAAAACTCGAAACCCAAAACCTGGTGTAAGTGTCATGTGGAACTATAACATAGGATAAAAGAAGGCTAAAAGGTACAAAATTTCCTCTAACGAGTAATACAATACAAGGCCTGCTATGAACTGAGTGAGGCAAGCTATGTGAAGGAAACTACGACTGGCTCGGATGATAAGATCACCTTAACCTCTGTAAATTTATTATGTCTCCTCCCTACGATCTCCCCGTTGCTCATAACCCCTGCCTTTATCTGCACCATGAAAAGGTACAAAAGTACAGCATTAGTAAATAACAAGGTACCTAGTAGACATTATCGACTGATTGGGTTAAGAATAATATGCGAGTAATAAAGCGAGGAAGTAAAACAGGTTGGTAATAGCAAAGAAATGATAAGGAAAGAAGTAAACTAGTAATCGACAGAAAAGTAAGATATCCAAAGTAATTGTATAAGCTACAGGGCTTGACATGAT
>JBDJHY010231362.1:0-11016 GCA_039654485.1 Withania somnifera
TCCTTATCATGCCGAGTTAGCATCCTCACATCGGAAGAACGAGGAGAATTCCCCAAGTCCTCTACTCCACTGAGCCATTCTCACTGGAGGAGTTGGTTTCCATTTCACCGTGAGTACCGAAGGTTCCAAGCCATAGTTTCTTCAAGTTTTGGCTCTCCTCAAGAGGACTTCACCGAGTTCTAAAGTGAGCTTCCTCTCCTTGTTGGTCCGGTTCCAAGCCCTAGCTCCCTACAAGATTCGGGAATTCGCCTCTTCTTCTCTACATCCGAAACTTTAGTTTCATCAAGGTAAGTTTTTGTCAAAGTTCTGGTTACACTTTTAGAGTTTCCAATTCCTACTTTATATTTTCTAGATTCAATAATGACACTTTATGCTACAAAACAGGCTTTATTATGTTTTCTGTGTTAGTGCTTCTATCCTGTGGCTGGCTTGTGATATACTATTATGTTGTTGCCAGCATTTCATCTATGCAATACCTCTTGATTATGTTTGACTCTATTATATCTCTAGTTACTAGCTTGCTTAATTATGTCCCATTTGATGGGACATGATTTTAGCCATATTTTATTCCCTCGGAGGTGATTGTCATTCTTCTTGTCAGTATGGGAGATTTTCCTTTCATTGGTGGATACTAATGATGGATTGGATTATATGGCTAGATTATCCTTTGGGAAATATTTTAGGTTTATGATTTTACCAGTTGTTTATGGTGATATTTCGTGTATGGACTGGGTAATCCCTTCTCTATGTGGTTCTAGACTTTTGTACCACGAATCTTACCTTAGTCGTGCTCGGTGTACTCCGACTGAGTGATAGGGACCTATTAGACACTCACCCATTGGGGTTTGTCTTGGTTACAGGCTGGAGGTTAATCCTTTTGAGGTGCCTCTTGGCTATTTGCGTTCCACGCTTTACTTGTTTCTGCAGGTATATGTTATGCTGCTCTTTGACATTTCTTGATGTTGAGTTATTCGATAGTTATGGATTGCAACTTGTTGTTCTTACACTCTTTGTTGATCGCTTCATGTACACTAGTATATGTATCCCTTGTATTATAGATGACTCATTCATCCACCAATCATTTCCTTACTTATTTTGATTGGCTAGTAATAACTTATTCCTTGATGCTGTATCAATTTTGAAAGTGAAAGATGGGGTGAATTTAAATTTTTCTTTTTCTTAATGACTGTCTACTCGATACAACCAACTCTTAATATAATATATAAATAAGCAATGTAGAGCTGTGAAAAAAGGGAAATGTACTCATAATACTTTTATACTGGTTGGGGCTCAAAATTAGTCTTATTCTGGTCCCACTGGGCTGCAAAAAGTTTCTACTATTTCCTCTATCCTACACTGAGATTTAAATAACTCACTCTTACTCTTTTTACAACAATGATTTAGTATGAACAAATACTAAATCTCTCAATTCTAAGACTATGAAAAAACCTAGCCACACACTAGTGAGTCTGTTTGGATCATGATGAACACATACAACTGAGTTTGTTAGGAACTTATTGTAGACACGATATGTTGAGTCTGTTAGGAGCTCAAAGACAGTAATCTTGTAAAGTTAGTTAACTTAACTCGATCCTAATTAATACCAACTCTTCAAGGAGGCCCATAATCACGTTAGTTTGATGCTAAGCCTCCTTAGAGATTTTCTCTCCTTCCTTTTTTGCTTACACCGGTATACACAAAGTGATACAATGCTTATGAAGAAAGAAATTATAAATAGTTTGTGGACTTATATAGCATATTTCTTACTCTTAAGGACTATTTCCTTATATCAATATGGAAACTAGATGTTACAATCCAAGGGTATTAATCCTTGAAAAGAGTTAAGATAATGATCTCTTTCCAAGGATAAGTTTCATGCAACAATGGTTTTTTTTCACCAGTTAAGATTTCAATAAATGAGAAATTTATTTGAGACTCTCAAGTCTTTCTCATTAATGTTCACAACATTAATTTTAACTTAAAAACTCATTTGTATTATTTTTACTTCTGTGAATATTACAATAAACTTCATTTGTGAGCTAACCATTGATTTGTATTTGGTTGTATTCATTGAAATTTAAACATAGAAAATCTCCCCCTTTTAATGGATGGAAACATAACAAAATTATTCAGTACTCTCCCTATCATTGTGCATTTCTGTAAAAACATATGCTAGATTTTTGCCTGCTCCCTCTGCATGTATACATTCCTAAACAAAGAAGGTTAACATTTGTCCATTCTTATTGTGTAGATGCTTCTTAAGTTTAAGATGGTTAAAATTGATTAGTTCTTATTAAAATTGAGAGTTCTTCTCCTTTGGAATCTATGAAAAACAGTTATCTTAGATAGGCTGAAACCAAAGGAAGACGGAACGTTCATTCATTTGTTTAACCATCAATTAAACAAATCAGACTACATTGCATAAAAAAATAAACTATATAGACTTCTGATTCACAAAATCTTCTTTGATGAGATAGACAATGGTATTCACTATTTCTTTTTTCATAGTTTCAAACTTTTCTTCAAGCATTACCATCACTTTATCTCCACTGTTGGTGATGTTTCTAGCTATTTAAGAAGCTTCTTATATCATAAAGTGTAGCGGTAGTTGAATCTTTACAACATTATTACAGGTTTCTTTGATATTCTATGTATGAGATTGAGTTGTGACAAGAATATTTTTGAATGTTTCCATTTTTTCCTTAATGCGGGATAACATTCCAAAAACTTTTGATAAAATTTCAGAGCAATCGACAAGTTTGGGGAGATTAGGAGCAAAATTATTTTTTTGTGAAACCCAAGACTTTCCATAGACCAAAACATTTGATGTTAATCATGTAGTCAAAGATTTCTAGACTCATAAAGATACGTTTTTCCAAGATGAAGGTTCAAATGTATTGTTTCCAGCAGGCCATAGATTTGAATAGAATAGATGAATTAAGTGCTCAAATATTGCAAAAAGAGAGGACAAAAGGAGATTTTCCCATCCTTCAAATACAAATACATCTTCGATATTACAAAACATTGATGCCATAGAATCAATATAATGTCTCTCCTATTTTTTTTTATTTTTTCGCTGATCACTTTGTTCTTTAGAGCATAGTGGAGGTATCCCCAAGTCATTATGGCTTGCTGGGATCGATTGATTGAGTCCCTGGAAACTCACACCTTGAATTCTTGCCATTTGAGGCTTCTCCAGGCTCTACTCAGTTCATGCGACCTCGTATCACACTTTTTTACTTCCATTGAGTCCGAACTATTATTTACATAACATTTTCATATATGGAGTATTGTATTTGGACTCTGTTTAGATTGATAGATTTTCGGTAGCATTGAATTAAATCATTATAATTTAATTAATATTTCTTTGAGTTAGCATACCAAATTGTCTTGAAAATTATTATTTTATGGGGTAGGTTTTATTGGAAATAATTTTCTATCAATTTGGGTAAATCTAAAATATTATAATTCTTTTATATTAATTTATTCGATACCTGATTATTTAAAAATTAGGGAATATATATTCCCCTTAAAAAGTAGTGCACCTCCCTATCTCATTTTTTTTATATATATTATATATATGTGTGCATATTGTCATTTGGCCATATATTAGTCCACTTTCCTTCAGCATAAAATTAGAGAATGTGTGTTCTCCAAATTCTTCTTTGCTGGCAACTTTCAACCATATTTTAAGGGTAGTTTTGGTGGTTTTTGCTCTGTGAAATCTCGGTATCTTGGTTCCTCGTGCGTTTCTAGCCGGTAATCCATTGTTTATACTATAATTTCAATGGTTTCCATAGTAAACAAATATTTTAGGGATTATATCTTTAATTCTACCTATGGGATTGAGCCCTAATTTGTTCCACATGATCCCTATGTTGTGCTCTTCTTATTAGTATAATTATTTATTGATTTTGAGCTGTCAGGGTTTTGGATCCGATTTTTAGTCGAGACTTTGACTCTGCTATTTATATAGCAATATGGGTCTTGTGTTACTCATCTTGATTCACTGATCATGTTTTTTATAGTACCACACATATTCATAATTCGAGTGGAGATTTTGACTCGTTGGGTACTATTTTAGAATTGTTCTTTAGCAGCCAGGTAGGCTAGGTTTATTAAGTTATTGAATGAGTATTGATATAACATTTGTATTGGTAAATTTCCAACTCGGGGCTGGGATACTAGACTAGAGCCTTGTTATTGTTACACTTTGGCCTATAGACATTCTTGATGGCCTTGTCACTTGGTACTTGACCTTGGGACTACGTGAGACCTATCTGCATGTTTCACGCTGACTATGGACTGTATTATGGTAGGGGAGAAGTAACACCTTTTGGACGTATTATCTATACACAGGATAAGGATTGTAGTGAGGTTGGTGAGGGGATTATACTAGTGGTTAGGGCTTATTAGCCATCCCCCAGATATTCTTTTTAGTGGCCGATCTTAGGTAGGCTGCTTATCTACACTTGATGTACATGTGTTGTTGCAGTAGTGATACTATAATTATTACTTTCTTCTGATGTTGCATGATACTTAATAAAGCGAGGTTATGGGTCGACTAGGGGAAACTGGACTTGACCTGTTTCTCCTGCTTTGTATATTTACAGGCTTGAACTGGGCTTCAGTATTCCTCCCTGATGTTCATACTATTATATGGTATTTGTGGAAGATTATATACGGGATTATTTTCCTCCACATACTCTCCGACCTACGTTGCTATGCCAATGTTTGCGATGCTGTGTAGCCTGGGTGGAGGGGTATTCCGGGGGAGGATTGGTAAGCATACAGATATAAATATTCTGTGGATGTTCTTCATGTCCTGGTGAGAACTGATTTATATATATATGGTTATGTAGTGCCATGGGTCATCAAGGGAGACAACGTATGGCTATTGGGGTATCCTGTAAAACCCATTAGGCAATACTTTCTGGTATTCCGATTGTTAATATACATATGAGATTTATCTGGTATTTTTTGTGCGTAGCTCTATCTAGTTATGGTTTCCCTGATGATCCAGTTAAGTGGCATGTTGTTTGAGTATCTGTGAGTTGATTAGACTAGTCTATTATTGCCTATTTTTTTATTAATCATTTTTAACCTTGTTTATTCTTATTACTACTCAGTTGGCCTATGCCTACTGAATACCCGTTGTTTTGGTACTCACTCTACAATTCTACATCCCTTTTGTATAAATCTGGGAACGAGTCAGTAGCGGGGTCATGATCAAGCCAAATAGAGTTGTACTGTTCTGGAGTTACGGTGAGCATCAAGCGTCCTTGCTGCTCCCGGTCTTCTTCTGTGTTGGAGTTATTCCATTTTGGACTTGGGATAGCTTTTGTATATATCTTTTGGTCATGTAGACTTTTATTCTGTTTTGGTTATATATGTTTATTGTAGCTTATCGTCCATGACACCAGGTTTTAGGAAGTGTGTTTTTGTTTTGTTTGTTGAGTTGTTTCTTCTTTCTCTTCTTTTATTCTATTTTGGGTTACAGGTACTGGCCCACCGCTACTCGCTCTACGCTACGAATGAGGCTAGTCTACAGAGGAGGTGTAGATGCTATCACTTCTTGAGTTCTGGTTTATCACAGTCAATATCAATGATTTCTCCAAGAATAATAGGAATATCACTCAATGAGAAGAATATACAAGCATGGTTAGGAACCCATAAATTAAAATTTTCAATGACCATCTTAGAAGAAAACTTTCCCTTCTTTTTGAAATTGGAAGAATGAGTATTAGTACCTAAAAGTTTTGTATTATGAGTTAGAGGAGGTGAGTTTGATACCGAAGACTCTATAGGATAAAGCACTGGTGAAGAGAAAGGGGAGAATGTTCCATTATCAAAAATCCTGAGATTTCTTCTTACTAGTGTAGTAATTATTTATTGATAAGGATACATTTTTTTGAGTGACTAATGATTACTGTGATGAGAAAATTACTACATACGAGAGTTTGGATAGTTTAATTGGATTAGTAGGAAGTGAAATAATAAATGGTTCATTTAAAATTATCTCTAGGGATGATAAGATTTCTAAATATCAACTTAATAGATTAGGGAAAATCGTAGAGCATGATTCAATATTTAAGAGCTAAGTTTACAAAATATTGGAGAACCCAAGAGAGTTTTTTTAGATGAATGCTATATTTATTATAATTAGTTGGATTACTCTAGGATGACGAGTCTTATCTTTCTCAAGATGCTTTTGAAGTTGTTCTTCTAGCTGGCTTACCTATTACCTTCATTCTTTGCCAAATTCACCAGTTGCCAATATGTACTCTTACTTTGTAGTCGACTTTCATAATCCATCTATTAGTTCCATCATTAGATTCTACTTTCTTCACTTAATTAGAGCTTTTTCATTATTTCATGTTGAAAACATGGGCCCTACAAAATAGTTCTAGACTAGTTTCCTTTTGGTAGCCAGAGTTTCTTGGGTCTAGTATGATTACTGTTGTTAACATTTTCTTTGGCGTTGCATATCCATTTGTGAGGGTGATAAATGGAATCTATATGCTTTGTTTTTATGTCCAATTTTATCATAATAATAACATGACTCAAGGAATATTTTATTATTAGTTTTCCTCTATAAAGATGCGCTACTGGATGATATATAAGTTGAATGGTATAAAAGTTGTGGATTGAGTAGCAATGTCTGTTTAACTTCTGTCATTGCTAATCATAATTTTTTTACTAGAGTTCTATTTCTAACTCTTTTTTTTCTTTGTGAAGATCTTTTATATCATTTTAAGCATAGTTTAATCAGTGACATCCTGATTTAGTAATTCTTTTAATCTAGCATAGTTATGGAATACAAAGTGTCGTACCGTACTTGTTTCTCCTTGACCATGAATATTATGTCTAGTGATCTTCATTGTTCGTCTTATGTGTATCTTCATCACTCCTACTGCTACAACTTTGTTTTTTAAGTGATTTTTGTAGGATTATTCTCTTTCTAGACAAATTGATTCATAATTCCCATACTTTTGACTATAATAACATTGAACATTGCTTTATATCTGGTTGACACCGTTTGATTTTTTTTTCTTCTATTAAGCTTTGTTTGTCTATGCATGTTTATCAATGTTTTAGTGTTGAAGTCTATTTCATCTACTTTGACTCCTTTTTATTTATCATCTGTCTCTTCAGTTGATTTAAATGTAATGAACTTTTATTTTTATTTTCCTCTTGACTCTTTTTATTTAGAAATGATTTTTCGAAGACAATAAGATCTCCCCTAAGTTCATCATAGGAAAGATCATCGATATTCATACTTTCAATGGAAAAAAACTTTAGAATGCCATTGAGTAGGGAGAATTTTTAGAATTCTTATGATTTGATCTAGTACTGGATAAACTTTTCAAGTAGCTTTTAGTTCTCCAGTGATTCTAGTAAATCTTAAGAACATCTATTTTACTCACTCTCCATCCTTTATTTCAAAGAGATCATACGAGAAGACTCATGATAGTTTTCTTTACTTTATTATTTCCATCATAAGTAACCTCCAATTTGTCCCATATTTCATTAGCATTCTCAAAGCACTAGATTTTACCAAATTCTACCCCAATGATAGACTTGTATAGAATATTTTGCTTTGTATTCTATTTGAATAATCTCCATTTGCTCATTTATGTAATTGTTTAATGAAAGAATAACATTACTTTTAGAATCATCATTATTTTCTAGAGGATTGGTATATCGTCCATTTTTATCACCCTCCATGCTTTGATATCATGACTTGATGAATGTCTCCATACTTATTATTCAATGAGAGAAATTCTTCCCATTAAAATAAGGTGGTCTTGATTTTGATGGGCCCTCTTGAAATAGTTCTCCAGCAATATGCCAAGCCATGTTCTTTACTCACTTGTTGTTAGGAAATAAATGGGAGACTGTGATCTAATACATACTGAAAGTTTCGGGCTGGGTGGGTCGGATGAATTGGAAATTTTCTTTTCCCTTAGTAGACTCTTTGCTTGATACAATAAAATCTTATAGTAAAAAAGAGATGTAAACACAATATTTTTATACTTATTAGGGATAAAAATGAGCCTTAATCCAGTCCTCCTGGGTTGTAATAGGTTTCCACTATTTTTCTTTATACTCTACTAAGTAGTAAATAACTCAATCTTACTCTTTTTACAAAAATAATTGAGTATGAAAGAACCTATTCACACATTACTGAGTCTGTTTGGAACACAGCGAACACACAAACAATTGAGTATTTTAGGAGCTTAGTGTAGACACAATCTGCTGGTTCTGTTAGGAGCTCAACAACACTGTTCTTACAAATTCAGTTAACTCAAATCAATCCTTATGAATACTGAGTCCATTAGAAGCCTAGTAATCATGAACCTTTGATGTTATTCCTCCGTTAATTTTTTCTTTCCTTTCATTTTTGTTTAAACTGGTATACACAAAGTGACACAATGATTATGAAAAGTAAAGAAAAGAAAAAAATAGTTTGAGAACTTATAGAGCGTAGTTATTCCTCTTGGTAACTAGTTCCTTATATAGACGTGGAAAATAGACGTTACAACAAAAGTATGAACCCTTGAAAAGACTTAAGATGATGATCTCTTTCAAAGAATAAGTTTGATGTTGCACTGGTCTTCTTCTTTTTCACCCTTAGAGACTAAAATAAATGAGCTATTTGGTTGAGACTCACAATTATTTCACATTAACGTTCACAACAATTAGTTTTTACTTAACGACTATTTTTCACTATTGTTACTTCTGCGACTACTTTTCACTATTGTTACTTCTGCGACTATTTTTCACTATTGTTACTTCTGCGAATACTCTACTGAACTTGATTTCTTATCTAGCCATTGATTTGTATTTGTTTTTATGCACTAAAATCCAAACACCAACAAGTTTAAATTGTGCTCTTGTCATTTCTTATGTTATATCCTTTGGTTTTACCACATTGGTTATCCATATTATTCTCGTGGATATATATCATCCCGATCGGTGGTTATCTTTTATAATAGTGGATTAGGCATGTTGTGTCTCTGCAGTGTTTTCCTTTATAGTGCGTTGTTTTCATGGTTTAAGTTGGCCTAATATGGCTTGTGTAGTTCTTGGTTTATTCTTGCTGATTCTGTGGTTGTTTTTTCCCTTGCCAAGATAGAATGCCTATTAGACATGGACTCTTTATCTATTTCTATTCATATATCTTTGAGTTGTGCATCAAAATTCTGTTACAAATGGTGGGGTGGTAATTTGTGAAGACCTATAGGTTGGACTAGTATGGTTAGGCAAAGGTTCTTTGCTTTACCAAATGGATTGTTATAGATTTATGGATTCAGTTTCATGGTGGGTCCGCTAGTTGAGAGTCAAAGGTTTGTTAGGGGTCTGGTGGTTCTTATGATCTTATTGAATATGAGTTTATTCTCTGAGGAGGCAGATTCAGAGGATATGTTATTCCTTGGGTTGTGTAGGGGGTTGGAGTTAGTCCTCTTTTATGTTTTGCAGCGACTATTGGCCATAGACACCCGATCTCTAGGTTGAGAGTCAATATGTATTGGTTTAGTTAGATTTCAAGAGAATGTTGTTGATACTAGAGGTTATGGTCATGTTTGACGGTTGGTGATAGAGTGTATGCAATGATAGAGTTCAACAGAATGCTCATTTATGGTCAGCTCAGATAATCCATCTCTGAGGGGTTCTCAGGTTAGTTGTCATTATGGATTGGCTGTAGTGCACCAGGTATGATTAAGTACCAAGGTTTCAATCTTTAGTACATGTTGTAGTTGGACTTGTAGGCGACAAAAGCTACGATTAGTGGTTGTGGATAGTTAGTTGGTACTTAGTGTTCTTCACGATTCCTCAGTTTGGGGTAATATCTTCTGATAATCAAACTTTTTTCTAGACTCCTGAGCCTTTCATCTTTGTTATATCATGTTTCTCTATGGATTTGTGTCTTAGACTCCTTTACCATGATCCTATAAGTTTTGGTTCACTAGGTGTGGCCTTTGCCGTTGTGGCTCCATTGATGGACATGTTGCTAAGGTAGTTAACTTTTAGTGGAGATCCAGAAGAATTGCTGTAGAAATGATTTGATAGATACATTGTCTAGTTGGGCATACTTTTTGATAACTAGAGAGGGGTATGTGAGCCCAATACACCCTCACTTGTATGAATCCTCAAGTATTCTCTACGCCTCCACTTTCATGGACCATAGTCCTTTTAGTGTTGCATATTTGTAATGACCCCAGGTCATTACTATGTCTCCACCCATTTCTTTTGTTCATATTTTCCTGTAGTTTCCCCAAGTCACTTATGACTTTCTAGGATCAATAGTTGGTTCCCTGATAGTTCTATTGTGTTTGTCTCGATTTCCCAGTTTTGACTTTTAATTTTAGAATTGGGTAATTTGAGAATAAATTCTTTGAAAATGTTCTCGAAATCAATTTCTGAAAGTTCCATTAGCCTTAGAATGTGAATTTTAGTCTAAAGGGACTATTGGTTTGAATTCTGGGGCTTTCAACCGTATGTTATATCGTCAGATGAGATAACTTTTAAAAATCATCTTCTTTTAATAAATGATATGTCTATTTCTTTAACAACAGAGTATATGTATTTTTAGTTTCTTCCTAAAACATTTTCAAGTTTTATAACTTTTTTTTTGAAATGACATAGTCTCATATCCTATTATTTTACATGAAGTTATAAAGCTAATAATATTTTAACGGAGGTAGCGTGTGTAATCATATTATAAATTTATTATTATAAAAGGTATGTTCTATCAGAAATAATTTTATATTAATTATAGTATATTTAAAAAGTTATAATTATCTTTTAACGAACCTATATATTTGAATATTTAAATAATAAGAGGAGGAAATAATTTAATTACTTTGGTCCACTAATGGCGTCACATTTTTCATTAAGTGGAATCCAACATGTGAGCCATTTCCATTCATAATGTGCCTATATCACTAATTTATACCTTGTATCACTATTTTTTTTCTTATTTAGAAAGCTAGTATCACGACCGGAAAACTA
>JBDJHY010231373.1:0-11016 GCA_039654485.1 Withania somnifera
TTAAACTATATAATATATAACTCTTTTATATTCGTACTAATTTAAATTTAATTTTAAACTATATAATATATATTTTGAATTAATTAAACGCATTTAATTTATTTTTTATAAAACGAAATTACTATTCACGTCGGGTTGGCTCGGACACTGTCTACATGGTTTGGGCCTGTCCGGATCAATCATTTTGGACCGGATTGGCCCGGCACAAATTGACCCGGCCCGATTTTGCACAACCCGTCCCGGACCGAGCCTGGCCGGTCCCTGGACCAAACGGTCCGGACCGGACCGGACCGGACTGGCCCATCTGCCAGAATACTGACATCAGAGGATAGAGACTGAACCTACAGTCACACAGATTAAGACTTCATTAAGAACTGTTTAAGCTTATTTGTAGAATTATAGCAGGCATAATATACCAGCTAGTCCGCTTAAGCTGGAGGTTAAGATGATGAACTGACTAGTCAAATCCTTCTGATTTCAGTTGTTAGGTTGCTTTTTTTCAATTGTCTTTGTTTTCTTTAGGAGAGTGGGAGATGAGAAGCGGTTAGTATTTCTCAAATGCAAAATGGGTAACAAATAATATTTTCCTTTCCCAGTTTTGAAATGACACATTTTTTACACTGAGAGGTAAAATGGGTATCACTGATGTCATGACTCATGAACACCTAAGAATAGCTAAAAACACAACTGCTAATTTCTTCATGATATTGAAAATTACCTCTATCGCAGAACCAATCGTGTGAATAAGTCGATCAAATACATTAGTTTTTTCGGCTTCGAAGGAATTCCAATGAAGTAGGCATTTGTATATGGTAAATGCTGCCACTGGTTTCCCTACACTGAACCCTAGATCTTGATGGACGCATTTGATAAGAATATCCACACTCTCCTGCAGCATAATGTTAAAGGGGATATTAATATTAGGCACAGAATCATCACATTCATTCACAGGAAAGTGGCGGAATATTTCCTGTGCTGATGTATTATCCATCTCTTTCATGAAATATGCCAGTGTTAATAAAACAACTTCTCAAACACTAGTAGCATGGAATTAGATATTAACTCAATGTTTATTGTATTCATGCAAAAAATTTATACACGAATTCATCTTTTATCATTGCTTAAACACACACACACACAAATTCTATCCAGGGTTTAGGACGAAAAAGGAAATTGTTAAACGTCTGCAGTTGTGTCCTTCTGAACTATCTTCCATGGCAGATTTTCCAGATCTTTATAAGAATAACATAACTTCAAAGAAAAAAAAGTTACAAGGAAGGTAGATTTCAAGATGCATCAAAATAGTCCAGAGTGGTCTCGACTCTTTATTTGTTCATTTCTTTAGCTATCATTACGTTTAGTAGACTATTTTTAACCAATAAATAGCCAGTGAACAAGGAAGTATACAAGGGATCATAAAGAATGAGGTGAAAATAAAGAAGAAGAAATAGTCCTCAAAAGAAAATAAGGAAGAAGGATAAAATTGGAAGGATTTGGAGGCCGATCCCCCACCCACCAGAAAAGGAAAAGCATTATCTGTATCTCTTAGCAACATCAGAGAAAAGAAATTCAATTAGTCATCTTTTTTCCTGACCTCTAATTGAATCGAAGATAATGTTAAATCCTGGTTTTCTTTCAGGAAAGAGGAAATTGACTAAGTCATCAGCTAGTGAATCTCAGTCATATAATAGAGTTCAAATCACAAGCCTTTTAGATTAAATGTTTTTGTCATATAGCATGTTTTAGAAATGCCAATTTTTGGATATCTTGTCCCACGAGTTCTCAAAAAGTACTAAACCAAGAGAAAGATGGTAAACAGAAAAGGAAATCTGATTGAAAAATATTTGATCACTTCCTGGGTACATACCCGCTGCCTTTCAATAGTGGATCTCCTCATAGACTCTGTACCAAGCAACTTTGCTTGTGCTCCAGCATTAGATCTCCTCATAGAATCTGTACCAAATCGTCTTGATGGTATTGGAGCCAGAGGTTCCTAAGTATAATATGTCAGAACTAACATTATGCAAAGAACCAACATGACTGTTACTCCTTCCATCCCAGTTTTTGTGACTGTATTTGAGTGCACATAGTGTTTTAAGATATTAATCTAACTTATATGTTATACTAGTGATAGCGGAAGAAAACAGTAGAGTAATAGTTGTAATTTTAGTTTGATAGCGAAATATCACCTCAATATCTAAAACTTTCACACTTTAATGAATTTGAATTCTTGAAATTAGTGAAAATTGTCCAGAAATGGACTGATGTCAAACATTTTGGGCTGTTCTCAATGACAAGAATCATACAAATTGGGACAGAGGGAGTATATAACAAAGCACTAACTAGGCGGATCATTCACTTACATGATGACCGTTTTCAGAAGACTGCAGGAGGAAAACAGAAAAAAGAAAAAAAGTGAGGACATGCTCAAGAAAGCTATGTAAAAAAATAAAAAGATTTGCCTTTCTATGGCATCAGAGGAATTTTTACAGCGAAACGGCTTGAAACTCTTCCAGTAGGTAAATGTAACGCTTGCTGACGAAGAATCTGCTGGTCTTCTATATCAGAAAGTTTCTCTTCAAGCCTGAGATACAAATGCAAAGTTAGCCGAGATACAAATGCAAATTTAAACAAGATATTCAAGCTAACTAATTTCACATGATTGAGAATCCGGAACTTTTACTTGTACAAATACAAGACAAAGAAATACTGGAGAATCCAGAATTTTAACTTGTTCTGTCCAAATTTTTCTCTAAAAAGAAGAGAAGCTATAAAAAGAATATTGGAGAACATACAGAAGCAATAAAAATGGATCTGTCATCTACTTCAACATGCAAGTGTCGAACATATTTGACTGGGTTAAAATTTGAACTTTTACCCAAAAAGTTCAATTTTCATAAGCTAAAAAGACTCAAGAAGACTGGCTGAGTAGATATTCATGAACCCCAAGTATATCAGCTTTGGTATTCAATGTAGGTCATTGGCAATCTATGACTTGGTTCTTCATTGAAATGACTGCAGTTACCAATTTGAACTTAACATTGATCTAACAAGTGTTTCAAGCTTGATCCACATGTTGCGACATAGGTAAGCGTACGATGATAAAATACTGATGAATTTCAGCTTAAGATGACAGCTACATATCTAAACAAAATGCAAAAAGATATTTAAAAAGAACAAATAAAGAAGAGGCCAGAGCTGTTAAAGAAACCAAGCCATATAAGTATAACTTTTTAACCTTTGCATGTTAAGCTTCAACTCGATTATCTTGGCCTCTGCATCCAGAGCTTGCTTCAATCTCTCCTCACTTAATTTACTTGTTTCCTCGTATTTTTTCTCTGTTTCATCAATTTTCTTTTCCAATGAGTTAACAAGAACCTGCAACATATATGTTAAACATGTTAAATCTAGTTTGATAACTGAATTATGATAATCACGCATCAGAAACTAATCTTATGCAAGAAAAAAGTGAACAAGATAAAAAATTAGAAGCAGCAACAAAATTGGTCCTGATCAAATTCACAGTGTATATATTGAAATTCGAGAGTATCTATTAAGTAATACATCACAATTCAAATCTAACATCTTTACCTTGAGCTTCTCATTTTCAGCGGTAATCTTGCCCCCTACCGCATGATCTGCAACCTGGAACTCTACTTCTTCCAACAACTTTGTGGCAGCCTCAGGATCCTTCGTTAGCAGCTCTTTCGAACTGTGGTTCTCTCAATCAGTATCGAATGAAAAAGTAGGGAAAATAAAGATCTAACTTCTTGTGAGATTCAACTGCAGAACTAAATTAGAGCTGTATTGCAAATGAAATACCAATTATTGCAAATGTTACGAGAGGATTTGTATTCAGCAGAGATCAAAATGCAACTTTGGGTCAAATACAGATTAGATTCAATTCAGGGGAAGCGAAGGTGGATTGAAACAATTGAGCCAAAAATCTGCTAGAGGTGTATGCAGTTATTTAGGCAGTGCATAAAATAATATTACAAGTTAAATAATGTATTAGTAATATTAAACTTAGACCATTCAACTTTCCCACTTATTTGGGACTGAGGAGTAGTAGTTGTGTTTAGACCATTCAACTATGGTGAGATCAACCAAGGACAAACTCCTAATTGACTTTTAGCTTTAGACAAACTATGATGGATAATACATATTATACTAAACCATACAAAGGTAGAAAAAGTAAGGAAAGACTGTTTCAAACAAGGAAAATGACATATGTAAAATTTCATTACCTTTGCATGGCATCCTTCAACTGACTTATCTTAGACTCGGCCTCCAGAACTTGCTTCAGTCGCTCCTTACTTACTCTGACTGTCTCCTCATATTTTTTCTCCTTTTCATCGATTTCCTTTTCCAATAAGTTAACAAGAACCTGCAATGAATTTGACAAGATATTAAAGGCCAGTTCGAAAACTGAATTATGAAACTTATGCATCAGAACCTGGAAATGTGGATATAATCTTGAGTAAGAAAACAGTGAATAAAAAAAGAAATTTCAAACAGCAGAAAAACTTTTCCCTGTCAGGATTACTTCATGTACTTTTGAACTTCAAATAGAGTATCCAATATCCATTAAGTTGCACAATGCAGTTAATTCTCACATCCTAACCTTAAGCTGCTCAGTTTCAGCTGTAAGCTTGTTGACCTGCACCTGATCTATAACCCCGACCTCTTGTACAACAGATCCTTGTTCCACGACCTTTTTGGAAGCCTCATGTTCCTTGGGGAGAAGGCCCTGATCTATAACCTGGACCTCTTGTTTTACTGATCCTTTTTCCACGACCCTTCCGGCAGCCTCACGTTCCTTCTTGAGCAACTCTTTAGTTTCTTGAAGCTGAAGCCTCATCTCTTCCTGTTGAAATTTGTTTTTAGTTACTGCAGCAATTTTTAGCATAATAAGTTGTTTAGCTTTAGGATGCATTTGAACTTTAAATTTCTATTAGTTTGTTCAGTTGTTGAGATATTTAAGGTAGTTTGAATTTAAAATTATGCAGATTTTCTATTATAAGTTGGGTATTTAAAGCCTTCCTATGCTTAAGAAAAATATTGAGAGACATTTTCAACCCCTTTTAGCTGCACCGTCTTTTTAAAAAAAAAAAAAACACTTTCAATGCAGACTGTAATTTCATTGTTTCCTGGGTTTTAGCTTCCTCAAGATTGTCCTATATAGTATAGTTTCTATCAGTTATTGGTATAGAAGCAAGATGCTAATGCAAAATATATCACATTATGTTTCCTATTTACTTTCAGTTCTTCTTTTACCTTGGACCAACAATGAACACTTCATACTGAAAGTACAAGGCAAGCACATTTCCAACATGATGTGCATCAAATATTTGAGCTATATAAACTCCAAATAGAGAAGAATGAACATATAGGATCCAAAAAACCGGGCCCAACTACTTCCAAATTGAGGTTTCTTTGTTTAATTAATTAACTCCAACTAAAAGGCAACAAAATCACATGCTTGACGACATGAAGAACCTTTTACTTATGATTTGAATCGATATCATGGTATCTCTTGTATGTTTGATTCTGTAACAGTACAGGTATCCCAAGGAACAGACATCCATCATATCTAATTTTCATCAACAATTCAATCATGTATGCATAATAAGCAAAAAACATGTAGCTGCTTTCTTTTCATTCAGAAGTTGAGCACTTTGATTGGAAATCACTAATTCGCTAAAATATTCTGTTTCAACAAACAAACTTTGCGGAGTTTTGGAGTCCTAATCATATAAATCCTAGACGAAGCATTTCCCCGAAAAGGTTAGACATCATTGTTAGCTATAGAGGGAACAAAATTGTGCCGTAGATCTAATAGGGTACTGAAAAAGATGCACAATGAAAAATCTAGCATTGTGCTTAAACGTCATAGCACATCAAGTTGGAAATATGCATGCCTGTATATCATGATTAAAAGTTAAGCACCTTACCCCATTTCAACTAGCAACACCTGTGCTAGTTTTCCAAAAACTGTCAACAATTTTTCCTCATAATAAACTAGCATCTCTTTATCATTTCCATGTATGTTTATCGCATTGTACAAATAACTCATTCAAAGAATAGAAGTATTTTTCCACTGTCTAGATATTTCAAAATTGGTCATTCTCTTCAGAAATTTTTTGCACGAGAATCATGCAACAAAGCTAATTGATACGTCCTTGTACTAATGCATAGCCTATCCAGGTTCTTAACTTTGCATTAGATATTCTGTGCCTTCTTAAATGAAGCTATGAGCTTTCTTCTTTTCAGAAAGGTGATCTTTAAGGTACACCATTTCAACTAGTATTTTCAATTCTGAATGAGAATCTGGGAGTAACCATTAGTTCCTCAGAAGTTTCTAGTGGTTTTTATCTTTACTATGCCTAAGTAAATAATATTTGGTAGAATCTGCAAATTCTTCATTTTCTTGAGTAGACAAAAAAGTTGAATTAATTTTTTTGGATTGAGTAGATATCACAATTAACAAATTTGATAGATACTGTAGTTAGAGCAACAACCAGAATCAGATCGAAAGCTCATCTGTTTTCAATTCCTGAAGTCTAGGAATACAATTGGCTATATGTCTCAATTGTCAAGTTTTGGACATGTAACTCGCAGTAAATGTGCAGAAAGAAAGACTTAGCAGATATGAGATGAACTTATTTTCTTTAAAATGAGAGGAAAGGACGACAATATAGTTAAAGAACCTGTTAGAACCTAACTACGCATTATAATACAGGTGGACATCTTGAAGTTAAACGAAACATAATTACCTTCATGCGCTTCTCCACCTCTAGTTTTTGTGTCAGCTCTTCAACTTCCTTTTCCAGCTTGCTTTTGGCTTCTTGGAGAGCCCCAGTTTCTTTCGCTGCCTGAAGCAGAAAAGAAAATAAAGATGTTTAACGCATTTATTAAGGTTTTGAACTCCAGCATGTGAAATACCAATACCAACAATGGAAGATATAGATTTGCAAGTTCTGTATGTGGAAAATCTCATGCAGTATCTGTGAATTTCGTTATCATTTCAAAGCAGGGGACAAATACTTAAAAATCAATTTAAAGGAGAAAAATGCCCTAAGAGAGACTTTTGGCAAGATAATAGTTGAATATATAAACCTACACCTGCATTCAGCAGTTCAAGCACAAGAAACAGATATTCATTTAATTAACATCGACACATTCATGATCTTTTCATTCAATGATTCAGAACTAGTTGTCATTCTGTCTTAACTTCATAGGGAGAATAATGACAAATAGAATTTATGCAGATCAAGGGGCACAACAAACTAGCATGTCGTACATAAAATCTGTGACCTATAAAGGCCAACAGAAAGAGAATTTCTTACCTTCTTTAGCTTCTGTAGTTTTTTATGGGCTATTTCAACTCTCCCGGCACATTGTAACACAACTGCTGCTTGCTTCATCCTCCTATAATGCAGACGCTTCGAGTATCTCCGCCAATCACTCTATAATCAACATAATCTAGGTAAGAAAAGTTACAGGAAACCTAAAGTGTCAGTCAGAACATGTAAAATGGATTTGTTACTTGAGTTCTAGTTATCATTATGCTGAACCAGATCAGGATCGAAAACTGACGCTAAAATGGCATGTGAAATTCAGAAAACCCAGTAGAAAGTTCCACTTTACCTGGATTAAGATAGCTGCATTTTTTCGCTCTCTGAATCTACGCTCGTTTCGAGCAGCCATTCCGTGCAGTCCTGCTTGAATGCAAACAGCTGAAACACACAGCAATCCATAAGATCTCCTTGCAATGTACTTGCGTGCATTCTTTTGGATCCTCAGAGAGGCAGTTTCCCTCCTCATGCACTCATAGAGAGCACGTTCAAGCTGGCCTGCAGAGGGTATCAAAGAAAAAGTTTTCAAACATTTTCTTAATGCATAACTAAACTACTAGAGGTATCATTGAATTTAGTGAAACCAAATCCCCCAGGATCACAGATGGTGTGCACAGGGCCCAGGATGTATTCACTATGGATCTAGCTGTTTATTGCATGGGATCATATAACTTACATAGAAATAAAACAGATTCGTACCCCTACAAACAGCTTGGACTTGTATTGCCGAAACTCGTAACAGCACAAACTTTTTGCGAGCGAAGTATGTGCGAACTTTTCCCTGGATTATGCTAGCAGACCTGCCAAGGACCTCATTTCGGCGAGTGTCTAATTCTGCCATTTGACCAGCTCTAAGAAACAGTTTTGTTTTACCAACCTGCAATTGTGTAATATATCAGACAGAACGCATCAACTGGAAAGTACAAATTGTTTGAACTTCAACAGAAAGAATCATACAACCAGATGATGCAAATTTGAAAAAAGTAATACATGAAAAAATCTGATGTTACAAGAAAGTAAGAAACCGAGATTACAGGTTTCCCACAAGATTCTCAACTATGTTCCTCAACTAAATTGCAGACCAAATACTCCGATTAAAAAGAAAAAAGCACTGAACTTTCAGACCAGAAGGAACAAATATGATTTTGAAATGTCCTAGTTCTGGGGAAAGGATAGCAAGTATCCACAATTCTGGACTAATAAACAGTTTATAGACTAGGAATCCCGATTTTATTTGTTTTCTTGATTTAGAGAGATTCTATATTATTTTAGGTAGGCAATTTATTTGTCATCTCATTCCTAAAAGAAAGGATATAGGGAGATGTTTTACTTATTGTTTCTTGATTTATTGCTGCGGTATTCAGCACATAAACATGATCCCTTTCTTTAATAGCTAATTATTAATGATTTACCCCTTATGATTAACAACTACCAGAAGAACAACAACCACTCAACCAGTACCTGATAACCTTTGATGCCAGATTTCTCTAAAAGTCTCCCGCAAGCAGCAACCTCGTCAGTTCTATCAACGCGAACTAATATGAGAGAAGGAATGTGAAAGAAAACACCGCGAAAAAATTTCTAGAAGTTGACAGACCAAAGAAAGAAATGGATAGAAACTTTGGAAAGTCTTTGAGTTATGCTAATGGCTAATGCACATAATACCTTCCATTAAGAACTTCCGGAGCAAGGACCTTAAAACGACTCACAAATTCATCAAATGGTTTTCTAGTAGGAAAGCCAGCACAACTGATCCGAATAGCCTCCAGAACTCCCTAGAAAAGATTTAGTTGTGAACAGTTTTGCAGAGACAATATAGTTTGTAATAGAGTATAAAGCCTACCCCACACCGAAGCTGCAGGAGTACATTTTGATTCTCAAAAATATCTGGCTTCAAAAGATTATTTGGCTTCACGCAACGAACATAATGAGGCTCGGTGGCATTAAGTGTCTCAAGCAATGATTGCAATTGTTGCTATATCAGGTACAGGATAAGATATTTCAGAGGCATGAAGCAGTGATCAAAACAGGTTAACCAAGGGCAAGAGGAAAACGTACTTTAAATCGAGCACCAATAGAGGAGAACTTGGTATGTTTAGAAGAATCTTCAGGTAAAGGTGGAAACAAGCCAGAAACAAAGTGGCACCTTGAAGCAAGAAGTGTTGCTTGGTGCTCCGGAACTACATAATCCTTGTTCTTATCCAAAAAGAACTCGGTTTGGTATGTGACCTGACATGAAAGATGTCAAAACGACATTGAGAAAACTTGCTTGTCTTGGCAAAAATTGCATAACCCATATTCTGTAACGTAATAGATATCTTCAAGAACCAGTTTTCGTACATACATCACCAGCGTAGTGGAAAATAGTAAAATCAGTCCGAGACAACTTTGGCTTGCTGAACCGTTTATGATCTTTAAAAGTCTGATATAGCTTTTCAGCAAAGGTCTCATGTGTTGATCTTGGGAACATACTGGCAGAAGAGCCACAATGAGTAGTCAACACCACAACAATGAGTTTTGTGGTTAATTTCGATAATTATACCAAGAGAAGGAAACATTGGAGTAAATTAAAGATTTGAAATCTCTGCATACCAAGCCTCATCAAGAAGAGCAATGATCCCGCCAGGTTTCTAAAAGAAATGAAGTACTCAGAACATAAACATGGTAAAACGGAACCAAAAACAGATCAATAAAATTTTAAAAATCTATGACATTTAACAGAAAAAATTGATGATAAATTACATTTTGTTTTCCTTTTTAACCGGAACACCGGTGGAGGAAATAAGTGAATCAAATAGTAATGTAATCAGCATTAGATAATTTGACATACATTGATGATTTAATATATTTGATAGAAAGATCTACTTTTTATAGAACTCTTTATCTCTATACACTTGTATATTCTCTTGTCTTCTGCCAGTAAATGTTACTTTAATCATTTTGTAAGAGAATAGTAATAGACGGTGATGAAATATAATTCATGATCCACATCACCTTTTCTATAAGATCAAGAATATCTTGGTTATCGATGAACTCTATGTAACTCCAGTCAATTTCCTCTTTGGTATACTCCTCCTGCTCCATCTTGAAAACATGCTGGCAACGGAAACATAAAATGTTTTAGTATTTGTTTTAACATTTCTGAGCTATTATACTATCAAATGAATGACTACACAAACCTGGTTGAAATGTTGCTGCAGTTTTTCATTGGTCAAATTGATGCAGAATTGCTCAAAACTGCATAGCACAATCATTAATCATTACCAAAGAAAGAACACCCCAAAAAAATTGACCAAACTAGCACGAATATGAACAAGGCTATTCATCTAAATGTGAAAAACACCTAAAGTGCTTTTAGAAGCAGAATGTGTGTATAGGAAGCAATAACTATAGCAGGTACAATAAAATTGTATCCATAAAAAAACGGGTAACAGAGGCAGATTTTAGAAAAAAAGATTATGGTTAAGTTGGATCAGAGAGGATAATGAACATTCAATTCCTAAAATCTTGGTATCACAGAACTTTCATCCAGCACACTGCAAGAACTTAACCTCTGTGAATGCTGAATACAAAAGCATACCGGTTAAGCACCTGTTTGTCTTGAAACTCTCAAATCCATAGATATCTAGAACACCAATTGAGAGAGTTGAATCAGGAT
>JBDJHY010231384.1:0-11016 GCA_039654485.1 Withania somnifera
TGATTTTAATCGACTTTTGATGATCGAAGCATCATATTGGAAATCTGACTGCGCTATCAGCTCCGAAATGTCGAGTTTGGGTTAGGTGAGTTATTGATTCGGGTCCCGAGTTATTCGGACTCATTTTGAGTACCAAGTTGGAATTATGAAAGTTTAGGCTAAGAGTTGACTTTAATCAATATTTTTCCTAACGATCTTGGATCAAAAACTTCATATGCACTGTTGAGTCTGAAATGTCGTTTTTATACAAATTGCATTTTTAATTTATATTTATTCATCTCTGAACTCATTCCTTGGCTTTGTTATAACAATTCCAACTTGGTTGGCATTGCTGCTGCCCAGGTTCTGATGCCATCGCACCTGTGCCCATTTGGTCACAACGGCGAGCTTGCACTTGTGAGCTTGTTGTCGCACCTTTGAATAAGGCATAGCCCAGGGACTATCGCACCTGCAGATTTGTCCCTGCGGTACCATGGTTGCACCTGCGATGGAGCATGAGCCCAGGTGACTTCGTCCCTGCGATATTTTGATTGCACCTGCATGCACGCCCTTGCACCCTCTTTTCTGTACTTATGGAGTTAGTTGGCCTCAGGGTATATCCCACATGCAGTGTGTTTGTCGTAGCTGAGATCCCTTTTTCATAGGTACTAAATTCTCTGTTACTATAAATACCCCTTCAATCTTAAATTTTTAACAGTCAAAACCGTTTCCCTTCACTCTGAACTCAATCTTCACCATTGATTCTTAGTGGATTTATGTGTTTGAGCTGGAAAAGTATTGGGTATTCCTTATAATCATTCTTTCTTCGATTATTGGTAAGCTTTCGATCTATTTTCTTGAATTTCATCCCTATATTCTCATATTTTTCCAACTTTATTCTTCACTTTATGGATTGATTTAAACTTATTTTTAACTCCGTTTGATCCTAAATTTTGGGTATGGTTTCCTTATATCGAGAGGAATTCATTTTTATCTTTTGGTCGGAGTTTTGGGTTGTGGGCAAACAGACCTATTTTTGATCCGCAGCTTGACACAACTAGAATCGTAGCATTATGTGTATATTTTTTTTCTTTTGACGTATAGATTACTATTTTGATAGTTTTGTATTCATTTGGAGCTATTCGGAGTAGTTTGAACTAAGATCCTATATTTGTGGAGCTTTTCTTAGAAAGATAGGTAGGCTATGACTTACTGATCTTAGATTAGGTATATATTTGATGTAATAGTATTAATTAGCATCCTTGGGATGAGTTTTATAGGTCGGTATCCTTGACCCTTACTCACTCTTTCGGTTCGATTCCTTCGATTTTCTCTTTGATATTTGTTTAGACATTGTGATTACCCGTTTGTAACCCTGTGATGGCTTTATATTGACTTTGAAACTTAGTATAATGGATTATTAGGATATTTCCTTGAGTCCGGACATTAGTGTTTGGTTATTTTCTGCTATAAAGCTATCCAAGCCTATGCAGGGCCGATAGGATGATTATGTACTTGTTGATTGTGGTTGTGTGCAACAGTATCTTGAAAAATAAATTTTCTATGTTGGTTTCTACTATTTTGGGGTCGGAATCCCATTGTCACTGATTTGAAACCATGCATGGTCTTGAAGACCAATTTTAAAATATTAATGGCTAATACAGTCATAATATTAGTTAATAAAAAGGAAACTTTGATAATAAAAGCTGATAAATGACTTTCTTAACTTGCTTTAGACTCTATTGTCGATCGAGCACCTGAAACTTATATTCTTTACTCGCTTTAGTCCAGGCTTAAACCTGACACTGGGTACAATTATCTTGCTAACACTTAGAGCTTTGATCTGATGTCAGATGCTGAGTATTATCCCATTTTACCTGATTTTAGACCCTGTTGAGTCTGGGCACGGGTATTGAGGCTTTTAGACTGGTTTTAAACCCGGTTGCGGTCGGCCACATGAATTGAGACACCTGAGATACTACTAGTTATGATATTCATGACATTATATACGGGTTGGGACCTTTCATGGGTCCCACCTTCGCGAGCCATAGAGATGGAATGGGGTACATACGGTATTATTGACACACTTGGTACTATTACATCATATCTGTGTTACTTTCGATACTTGTTTTCTTGGATGGAATCTTTAGTCTTATTGGGGCCGATAGAGTGAGCTTTACTTGATTTTAGCTTTCTTGCTTATGGGAGCTTGATAAGATTTTTTTGTATTTATGACTTGTTACTTTTTACCTTTTTTACTCATGGAGAACATTTGATAGGTAATTCTGTATTATCCTTATCTAGTAGACTCTATTTGCATGGGATTATATCTAGATTACTCCGTTATCCTTCATCTGTTACTGAGGTTACCAATACACCACCTTTTTTAACTTCTTTACTTTATTATTATTGCAAGGACTTAGGTACACTTCACTATTTTTATTTGCGTTCTTCTACTATTGTTGATAGTCAGCTTCTTTAATTGTTTTTCTTTTGTTCTTATTTTAGTTGTAGCTAGCCTTTTCTGCCCTTATGTTCCTTATTTTCTGTGACTTATTTTTTTTTGTCGGCTATTTACTTCTTTTATATCTTATATGCGCTTGGTCGGTCTATGATGCCTACTAGATACTCGTTACTATGACAACTAGTACTCATAGTACACTTGTACATCTTCCCTTATGCAGATTTAGGTTTGAGTTATAGTCGCTCATGCTAGTTCTTCATGCTCTGCTTCTGAATTTTAAGACACAGAGTGAGCTCTTGGCGTCCGGAGTGACCCGACTCTTCTCATTTTGTACACTGTTTTTTTGTATTATTCAAGATATATTATATTTATTATCCTTTATATCTTTTGTATTCTGTTCTAGTAGAGGCTCCTGTATTGTTGATACCAAGTTGTGGGATTTGTGTATGTATATTTTGCTTTTGCTTCTCTCTTTCAATCTTTCCTTACTTTTTTTTTTAATTTTTATTGTACTTTCTTCTGTAAGCTGTGGCCCCTTATATTTTTGGGCTACAGAGTTGGTTCGCCTACATGTGTGATAATAGGTGTCATCATGACCTGAGAAATCAAATTATGACAACTTCTGATACATGTGCGATAATAGTTGCCATCTTGACCTGAGAAATCGGATCTTGACAACTTCTGATAGATACTTTCACATGTTCAGAGCTGATCCATCATGGAGTATGAATGGCTTAATTTAGGCCGTTAGAAAGAACTACGAATACACAATTATCTAAATGAAAGCTTCGTGGGACAAAAATACGGTAATGAAATTAATTTATGGAGATGAGGGAATTCAATCTTTCAATTGCGTTGATGCTAAAAGATTATAACGTATTATTCCAAACCAAATATTTTAAGAAGATAGCAAAAAAGGATTAATTTAAATTGCTCTGGCAACTAAATTAATTTAATTACCGTAATTTAAATTAATTCACATTGAGCAGGGTTGAGTATTCTTCAAATTTAATTTTTATTAATATAAAAATTTAAAAGAGCAAAAAATAGTGGGTTGATTAAAAAATTGCATATTCCGTTCAATGTGATTTTTGTGTTAGTTATCCAAACTTTGGTTATTTTTATGTTAAAGAAAATAGTTAAGTTACTTTTGTGAAAAAAGGGATAATTAACTTACCATATGTGAAGTTTAACCCTATCTAGAATGTCTATTCAATAGATAATGTGGCTCTTTAAAACTTTATTAGAAAAAACTCAACGCAAAAAAATTCAATGTAGGAGAAACAATATACGTTCCTCATTTTAAGGAACATGTTTTTCAAAATATTTTTGCAAGTAATAAATATAAGTGATATCATCTTTGGTAGTTGATTAAGAAGTAAATATTCTTGTATAAAGTTAATGAAGAGTTGGTTTCATCGTCTAAAAATTCACGTAATTAATACATGTATAAATTATAGAGAAATCTATTTTTTAATGCAACATAAAAGATGAAATAAATTATACATGAACAACTAAATCTCGTATAAAACAACAAATAGATTCTCTCATAGCTAACATATATTACTCATGCCTTCATTACTTTGACCTGCTATTAAATGCTCCATAGAACAACAAATAAAATAGGAAGGAACAAAAATGAGAAATCTTACAACCTATGTATAACAATAGCAACAATATTGAAGGAATAAAAGAGAAACTAAAATGATAAAATTAGTCCTTTTAGTTGGTGCTTGGTATCTCAGTTATTTGGCAGCACCAGTAAAATAATAATATCAAAATTAGCTTCAGTAGAAGCAAATGAATGGAAGTAAGTTTTTTGGACATCTACACTAAAAATGTTTAGGTTAGCTAGCTGTTGCTACTAGCATCTAGTTAATATTTTACAAAAGGTCAAGTAGTTCATGTATTTTTGTATCTAGATGCATTCAATTTCATAATGCTAATGTGAATTTACTTGACTATGATACATAAACCAACGTCTCGTGGAAAAGGAAAAAAGTAAAAAAGCTTATTATAAAACATCTCAATTTTTTTATCTTTGAATAAAATGCAAAAACATCGAACCAGCCCATGCAACTAGCTAATATTATACAAACGGTCAAGTAGTTCATGTATTTTGGTATCTAGATGCATTCAAACCCCCCTCCCCCTCCCCCTCCCCCTTCCCCTTCATACACACCAACAAAAAGAAAGATATGTTAAGGTTTGCCCTGAATTTTCTATTTTATTATAATTATATTTTATTTTAAAAAAAATTTCTTGGTGGAAAATTTTTCTCGTAGGAAAAAACCATAATTGGATAATTGGAGTAGAAGTTTTGGACTTCTATAAATAATTTTTTTTTACTTTTCAAACACAACACAATAACATTCATAACGTAGTCATTTAGAGACTTTTGTTTAGGAAAGATTTTTCTCTATATAATTTTAATATATAATTTTAATATTTATTTTGATATTAGTTTTCATAATATGTAGGTTACTTGACTAAATCATATCAAATAATACATTTCTCTACAATAGTTATTTTTATCACCTATTTTAGTATCTTCATGGTTTGAATTATTAGCTTTCGCATAACTCTTTGATTCTTTCGATCGCAACAAACGGTATCAAACCCAATGGTTTAGAGAGGCTGAAGACACGATTTGCTGCAGTTCAGATCAAGTTGCAACCTAATTGACGATAGTGAAAAGTTTTTTCTTTTGACAAAAAAAAGTGTGAAATATTACATGTGGAGATAAAATTTTAATTGTATTTTCAACAATCCTGTTGCTCCATCCTTAAAAAAAATCAATTTTTAACTCATGCTTACTTTAACATATGAGGAAGAAATGGCCAATCCCCCCCCTATGGGATCGTATCACCTCCAAAACCTTTTATTTTTTATATTTATTAACCTTTGTACACTGACCTGGTCTCTTGAGCCAGATATAAATATTTTGTTTGTATCCACACGCTGGCTCACATGACACTTTTTATTTTCCTACTAACAATTGGACCCATTTTTGTTCAACTTTAATCGATCAAATGTTTGAAATTGACAGATCCAACCTTTCAATTTCGTTATTTCTCTTCAAATTTACTCCCATTCTCTTCATCATCTTAAGTCGATTTTCAAGCATTTTGTGAACATTTAACTTTGAAATTAACGTTAGTCACCTGTTTCTCTAATTAAAAGTTAGTCCTATTACACTTAATTTTGGTTTGTTGTTTCGTATGATTAGGGTTTATGAATGTCACTATTAATCCCTAAAATTAAATTAAAATTAAGAACAAAATCATGTGCATCTTAGTATTATGGTGTAATGACCCTGAAGGTCATTCTTGACATTTTTAAAAAAATCACTATTTTTCCCTTCTTAATAATTTTTCCAAGTCATATTTAGTTTATGATATTGGTTTTGAAATCGGAGACGAATGTTATAATTTTTGAGAAATTTTTAATCATTGAAAGACTTGAAGTTGAAATAGTTGACTTTAGTCAACATTAATGAAATTCTGTCAGTTTCATTAGCTTTAAAATATGAAAATTAGAAGGGCCTTCATTTACAGTTTTAGGCTTTTCATGATGATTTGACCCATTTGATGAGATAAAGTTAAGTTTAAGACCAGAGTTTGACTTCAGTTAAAATTTGATAATCGAGTTCTTGAATTTGATTTCTATCAATTTTGTTGAATTCAAGAGGTCATTTTTAACTTAGAAGAGTGTTTGGATAATATTTCAAAGGTTCGGGGGGCATTTTTATCTGTCTGGTTAAAGTTTTTAGTTTTAGTAGTCTTTGAAGATATCAAGTTGAGGAGACCTCGTGTTCTCATTTTGACAATTTCATCTTCTTCGAAGATCAAATTTAGTGGAGTATATATATAGTTTGTGTGCATGAGATTCTGAATGAATCTCAAGGGCCCGTTCGCAGATTTTTGGTTATTTCTTTGCTGCCATCTAGTGCCATATCCACAATGCTTCGCGATTGCGTTACCTTGATCACGACCGTATGGGTTTGGGTATATATTCATTGCTATCACATAAATAGTCATTGTAATTGAATAAGTCTATTTCTTCGTTCATCGTGATCTCACATCTAGTGATGTGATTGTGTGTCCAATGATGCAATTGCGAGGCCTAAGAAATTGTTAATCGCAGTCACGTGATACTCCTTCACAGTCGCGTAGTAGTACCTGAAATAATGAGCTAGGACTTAAAGTCCTTGTGCATGATTTTTAGTTCCATTTTTTTTATTTTTGAACCTTTTGGGGCATTTTCAAAGGTATAGGTGAAATTTTTAATCATTAATTCTTCATTATCAAATTAATTCTCTCATGATTTTATCATTAAAATTGATGGATTTCAAAGTATATTTGGGGGGGGGGGGAGGGTTTTAAGGAAAAAACACAATTTGGTCCTTTTGAATTTTGAAAATCGATTTATACTTATTTTTTTGATGAAATTTCATATTTGAGATCTGTAAAACACGCGTAACATTATTTTTGAAAAAACTTTCAATTTTACCCTTGATCCTTATTTTAAATTTTGGTGTTGATTTTGGACCTGATTTCAAAAATATCAATATGGATATCAATGTTCACATTTTTTCATTCTTAGCTCATATTTGAATAGATTTTGCGGATTCAGAGGCTTGACGAAAGGAAAAGGCTCTCGTTTGTTTTTCTCTTTTTAAAGCAAATGAAGGCTCTTAACTCTATTACAAAGTATCCTATGTGCTTTTATGATGTTTTCTTGAAATGCGGAGTATGAGGACTACTTAGGGGTATCTTGTGGGTGATGTGATGAGTGTTCAGCTGGATATTAGAGTCAAGCATGCGGGGTCGAAAATAAAGGTAATAAAAAAAATATAAGTTCATGGATTACTTGTTTTCCTGTTGGATTGAGATATTTATGTGGCCATGAGACACTCAATTATGATCATTTATACTTGATTACTTCCTTACTTGATTCCATACCCTTGACTGACTTTGGTTGAGATTTATATAATTTCTCTTTTTTATTATGCTCATAAGTGGCCTTGTTAATGTATTGAGTGATATTGCCTCTTTTTCATGATTTGCATATAATATTTATCATGCATGGATACATACTAGTTGTTGTCATGGAACATAATTTTAAGGCACATAATATGTAAAGAGTGAAAGATGAAGACAAAGAGGAATGTGATATGAAAGATTGTGGGTGATGTATAATTCCAACATAGTAAAGGTAATAATGTGATATGAAATACTATGGCCGATGCATGATTCTGGCGTAGTAAAGGTAATTATACATGATATGAAAGAATATAGCTGATGCATGATTCCAGCATAGTAAAGTTAATGATGTGTGATATGAAAGACTATGGCTGATGCATGATTTCGATGTAGTAAAGGTGATCTATGACATTAAAATCCATGAATGAAGTGAGATTTCAGAATGGTAAAGGTAATACTACAAATATGTATTATGTTACATGGCATAAATAATATTGCATTGCACGTACATTAACTTGTGTTACATGATTGATTTTATATTTTGTGAGCTTGATATGGATTACCTTTTTTTACTCATCTGATATGTTATTGATTTTCCCCATTTATTCTGTTGTTGGGATGATATTATGATCCTGAGATGTACAATTATGATGAGATTACGGACTAGTTATATTTTGAATGAGATAAGGTGAGTTATATTCTCGTGAAATTAAAATATAAAGCCTCTTGACAGTGATGAGAAATGATAAAAAGGCTTTGTTGATGATAAATGGTAATGAATAGTTAAGTCTAGATGGGATCAAAATTATGGTATGGTTGAGACTGATGTTGATGGATTATTTCAATTGGCCTATTTCTATTATAATACATCTCAGGAGTTTATCCCCTGGTTGCGTCGGATGTGCCCTTCCTTCGACGGTTGGAATTATGAGACAGAAACTAATTGAGGTACTATAGACTCTGCCCGCGAGGCCATATCATAGTGAGTGCGATTAATCCTATGAGTTGTGAAATAGACTTGGGAGGGAGGTCCACCTCTGAATGAGCTAAGGATGAGATGTTATCGTTGACCTAATTTGGGATTGGTTTTACTTAATGGTTGATGTATTATTTTGAGTTCACTAGTGATTCCTTAGTGATACTCTCTTATTTGGATATTGTCTTAGTTGTAGTTGGTTACTCTGATTACCTGATTTATAGATGGTTTCTATTGAGGAGTTAGTTACTATCTTTTACCCTACACTTTTTATTTGTCATATACTTTCATTATAAATTACTGGATTGTAAGTGCAGCTTGGCATCTGGAGGATTGTAGTTGGGGTATTAGGATAGTTATTGACTCGTCACCACTTTGCTTTAGTGCCATTTCAGGGATACTTTCCCATTACCCATTATTTATTTTGGTACTTAGTCTCTTGCTTTCTATACTTGTGCGGGTATAGAACTCAGAGCAGCTTGATCATCTTCTTCCAGATTAGGTTCGAGGTTTCAGATTGGGAGAGTTAAGGTAGCTATCTTGTTCATCCAGTAGATGCCCAAACTCTTTTATGTTTAGTCTTAGATCCTGTTTGAGGATTCTAGATATTTGAGACTTATTATTTTGTTTTTCTATTACACTTTATTTAGAGGCTTGTACACAGTGAAAACTGTTTCTAAGTAGTTTTGTAGTTGGAATTTGATATTGTACATTATTTTCTTCTTGCCGATTCATTATATTTTGCATTAACCATTTATAATTATGTAGGCTTACCTGTCTAGGTGGGTTAATACATGCGTCATCACAACTTGGTATTTTGAGTCATAACAAGTTGGTATTAGAGCTCTAGGTTCATAGGTCTCACATTGTACAAGTCAAAGTTTCGTAGAGTCTGCAGATAAGTGCGAGGACATCAGTTACGTATATTTGAGAGGCTTTGGAAATTTTAAGAAGTATTCACTTTTATTCTCTCATTCCTATCTTTTGTGATTTGTCCATTTGGGTTCTGAGATATGGTTGTTCTATGGAAGATGGCGAGGACCAGATCCGCAGCAAGAGATGAGATTATTACTGCTCCAGTTAAGGAGATATCAGTCGTAGGTCGGGTATGAGCTATAGGACCGTGTCGAGGGAGAGATTGAGGTGCTTCACCAGTGTTGGGTCAGCTTAGCGTAGCATCCAAATCTAGATATTCATGCTACTGATGTATAGGTAGCCCTTGATACTACTGCTACACCATTGCTTTAGGATATCTTTCTTTGAGTGTTGGGTGTGTTGAAGACTTTGAGCTAGGTTGGGGGTGTAGGTGGCATACTTTGGGGTTTGCAGAATGTAGTAGGGGATCATACCCCAGTAAATCAAAAGATTCCCATTATGTATGATCCTGTGGGACAACCAATATTAGTTTACAGAGATAACAGTTACCGAGTGTGGTAGACCTAGGAGTGATTGAGGTGACATTATTAAATGAGGAGAAGCACTGATACAATTTTTTTAGATAAATTAAACCACCCCCAGTTTTAGAGTGGGAGAGCCTAGGAGGGTCATAATTTTTTAGCTATTTTCCATGAGTTGTTGGAGAGTGTGAGGCTGGAAGAATCACACGGAGTTCTTTGTATATCCTTACAGTTACATGGGCTATCCCAATAGTCGTGGTGGTCTTATATGGGAGACAAACCAGCTGGATCTCCTCTAGTCACTTGGGATGAGTTCGCTCAGGTCTTTTATAATAGACACCATCCCTAGAGGGTGAGAGAAGAGAATAGATGCCAATTTGACAGTTAGATTAAAGGTGATATGATAGTGGCAAAGTATGAGACTCGCTTTTGTGCTCTATTTAGATATTCCAGTACACTTCTCCCTAATTTATCCAAGAGGATTTATTGGTTTTTTCATGGTTTGACATATACATTTTATGTGGACATGTTTAGACTGGCCCGTCAGGTGGCATCTTTTTCAAATATGGTTGGTGCAACCAAGGAGGTTGAGATGATAAAGAGAGAACATTTTGGAGATACGAGGGGTAAGAGATCCCACAGTAGGGGTTTGCACAGGAGGAGTGGATCATCTCATTAAGAGAGAGTGGTTCAAGCTATGATGCAAGTTTCTGAAAGTGGTTATGCCGATTATGGATCTTTTATGTAGGGGTGTCATGGCTCTCAATAGAGGCAGACTGGTTATAGTGGTTACTTGGGTCCATATTGTTCGTCACAAAAGCCTATAGCCCTGAGGTCTTTTTATACTTAAGGAGATATAAGTTATTATAGAGGAATTACCCATAGAGGAGATAGCATAGTCTCTATCTTAGTTTTCAGTATCTAGCTAGAGCACTAAAACAACGATGAGAGTTTGGGGTAGTGCACAACCTGGTAGAGGTGGTGGGGCCTTAGATAGAGACAAGGGTAAATATATGGTTCCAATAGGGTCTAGTAGAGAATATTCTCCTTCCGATAGCGCAGGGGTCATTGTTATGCATTTTCAGGAAGACCAGTTATAGAGGCCTCTGATATAGTGATTAAACGTATTGTTCCAGTATGCTAGTATCCCAATCCAGTCTTATTTAAGCTTGGATTTACTTATTTAAATATGTTACCTATTGACATAATAAGCGG
>JBDJHY010231405.1:0-11015 GCA_039654485.1 Withania somnifera
AATCGGCAGTGAGTACAGCGCTGGGACTTGAGACCGTCTTCGTACGGCAGTGAGTACAGCTTTTGATATTGATGATATTCCAGGATTTTTGAGATAAGGTGATACCATTTACATTGATATTGATCAGATATGACTTGTGGCACACCATCAGACTATTGTCGGTATTTATGCTTTGATCATAGTACTGAGGTGACGTTATTGTCGGCATTTATGCCTTGATCGTAGTCCTGAAGAGTCGTGATATCCAACCTCGGATTATTGTTGGTATTCATGTTTTGATCATAGTCTTAAGGTGATGCCTGATTATATTCCGGTTGCAACCGAGGTTTCTGTACATGATTATATTCTGGTTGTAGCCGAGGTTTTTATGCATGATTATATTCTGGTTGTAGCCGAGGTTATTGCGCATGGTTATAATCCAGTTATAGCCGAGGTTACTGTGCATGATTATATTCCGGTTGTAGCCAAGATTACCGAGCTATGCTTGATATTATGATGATATTAGGCATTAGATGCCAGACTGTAGAGACCCTTCTTGGGCTCATTATTTTGGGATGTGAGTATTGATGGCGTTAGAATTGTACGTGGTTTTATACCTCCATAGACCTTACTGCTGGGCCGTCGTGCGGCCAGAGTAGGGGTGATGTGGCGTAGGGGGATAGCATACACCGGGAACTTTAGGGTATTCTTCTATGGGTTCTACCTGCCAGGCCTACGGGTACTAGGGGAGATGGATACACAGGATGGTTACTTCATGCATGTGTTACTTTTTGCACTTGTTTGTCTTTAGTGTACCCCGACTGAGATGTAAGAGCGACGGTAAGCATGACTTGTATTGTACGTTGCACTTTTTTCTGGGGGACTTGACAGCATTTTAGTTGTATAATGCGTATTATTATTATTGTTTATTTAACTTATTTAATTATATACTCTAAAGTCATGCTATATGGGAGTTTCTGCTTATATTTTGTTCGGTTGTTTTACCCCTTTCTCTTGAGGTTACGGGTATACCGACCATATTTAATTCCTTGTCTTCTTTGACTCCTTTTAATTTATTAATCTATATTTCGCATATATTGCTGTAAGGATGCCAGGTACATTCCTTTCTATTACCTGCGATCCTGATTATGTGATTGGCTAGCACTTTCTGTCTTCGTGGTATTGTTTGTTACTCGAGTGCTAGTTTTCGGATTGTCCTGATTGTTTCTGTGACTTTATTTATTGATACTCTGTTATTTACTGCTGTTATTTATGTTATGTGCTCAGTGGGCCCTCGAAGCCTACTGAGTACAGGTTGCTTCGGTGACTTGTACTCATACTACACTTGCATTGTGCAGATCCGAGTACAGGTCATCGTCCGTGATTCAGATCACTTATTGTGCGCTTATCTTTTGTTCAGAGCTATAGGGTGAGCTTGGCATGTAGCTTACTTCTATGGTCCTTCTACGTTATATTTTTGTTCTTCTCCATTGTATATTCGGAGACAGATGGATATTGTATTTTGTCACTTTTGTTGTTCTGTCTATTAGCGGTTCTTATGACATTGACATCGGGTCTTGGGAACTTGTATTACAGCTTATTTTTTTTTTCTGCATATACTGTAGTAGTCCTCCGCTTAGGCTACAGACTACAGGGTTTGGTTCTCCTATTGGGTGGATAGTAGGTGCCATCATGACTCTGAGAGGTCGGGCCGTGACAGTATTTTGTTTTATTTTTCCTTTGTTCTTACTTTCTACTACTTATATTATTGTTGGTTAGCTGGTATCAGCCCATTGCTCATTTTTCATGGACAAAGGGTTGGCTGGGCTACTGGTGGGATCGTAGTGCCACTATAATTTAAGTATTGGGTCATGACATAGTGTTATCATAACTTAGGTTTACCCAGTTTCTGTGATAGTCAAGTTTTGGTATAGTCTTGAGGATTAGTGCAAAGACGTATGTATCCTTTAATTGGGTAGCTACAGGGCGTTGTAAGAATAAATTTTCTCTATATTCTCTCCTTGTGTGTATTACTTGTTTTAATTTCTAGAAGTATCTACTTAACTTTTCTCTTTTTGAAGATGGTGCATACTCGTAGTTTGTTGCTTCATAGAGACCTTCCTTCTTATGCACATGAGAGCCCAACCCCAGGGTAGGGAGAGGGTAACTGCGCGTACTCAATTGATTGGTATTACTCTGGTGTCCTTTCTCCAAAATACAACTACTACTATCGCCGCTAGATCAGCAGGATACTACGGTGCCTCAATAGTGGTTTAAACCACTACAGTTGGCCGCAGTACAACATATGTTGTGGCAGATGCTAATGATATTCAGCAGTATGTTGCTATAGGTGCCTCAGAGTTTGGTTCAGGGGTAGCACAGGGCACTTAACCTTCCGAGGTTCCTCTAGCTGCAGTCTTTCGTATTTGCAGCCGGTTGCACCACAGCCTACTTTGACACCAGCACTTCCTCAGCAGAATAATACTAGAGTTATTCGATCAGACGCTATGAGGGATATGCTTGATCACTTTCCCCATATTGCACCATTTAGATTCTAAAAAGCCACACGAAAGGACCCCACAGAGTTTGTTTCTATATGTGAGGAGAGATTAAGGACGTTGAAGTTATTGGATGAGCAAAGGATTGATTTTTCAACTTACCTTCTTGAGGGAGATGTCATATATTAGTGGAGGATTTTAGAGATTGTAGGCCAGTCAGGTATCCACCGATGGCTTTGGGTAAGTTTTCAGAGGCGTTCTTGGCAAAAGATGTGCCCCATGGTGCTCGGGAGAGGCTTAGATCAGAGTTTGTCACTTTGCAGCAGGGATCTTTATTTGTTACTACTAATGAGGCTAGGTTTGTTGAGTTATCAAGGCATGCAGTTGAGTTGATTCCTATTAAAGAGGAGAGGATAAGTTGCTTCATATATGGATTGAGACCTGATTTATGTAGGAAGGTGGAGTGGATGCTTGTTTTGGGTAGATCACTTATGGATATTTCTGATCATGCTAGGAGCATAGATAACTTACCTTGCAAGTCCCAAGGGGTAGCGAGAAGAGGAAGATCTATGAGGAAAGCTATTCTGGTACCCAGTTAGTAGGTAGGGCTTCTATTAGAGGAATCCTATCCTACAGTATCAGGCTTCTATGCAGGTTTCAGAGGTTGGCCAAAGTAGTCACCTTTCCAGAGACTTAGGGTCAGGGTCATAGTGGCCAGGTTGAGGGACCCAGCAGGCTGTGCGAGAGATAGAACTGTGTGTTTTCAGTGTGGAGACCATAAACATTATGCCAGAGATTGCCCCATAGATATTAGAGATGGTCTGTCAGGAGCTTGTTATCAGTTATGGAGAGTTGGGTCATCAAATGAGAGATTTTCCTCGATGTGGGACCTCCTGGCACTGTTACCAGCAAAGCCACTCCAAGAAGTACCAATGACTAAAAATTGGATAGACAATGGCTTAGAGAGCTAGGGGAGGTTATTAGAGGGACAAATTTGAGAATCGCTAGGGCAGGGCCCATCAACAGCTGTATCCTATCCCAGGTGGGACCTAGGAGGGAGCCTCATATGATAATTTGATTGGTATGGTTCCTTGATTTGGCCTTTTGGTCTTACTTTATTTTGATTTAGGATCTGTATTACTTTATGTCTCTTTTATTTTTCTTAGCAGGTGAGGCCTACCCAAAGGATGCTTACCGAGTCTCTAAGTGTTGTTACACCTCTAGGAGGGGCCCTAATGGTGGATAGAGTGTCAGGTCATGTGAGATGTCAGTGCCGCATCATGACATGTGGGATGACTTAGAGAGTTATCAGGGTGCTTTGCCTTAATTTGATTCAAAATAGGGGCTAGCTTCTTTGCTTTTAATTATTCTGGACTATTTCTCCATAACTGTTGCCGTGGTTGTTCCTAGTATACCTCGGCTGAGGGATAGGGGGACCTTTTGGGTACTCACTAGTTTTGATTTTTCTTTGATCATGGTCCTGGAGATTGGATTCCTCTAAGGAACTCCTTACTCCTTGTGTTTATGTTTCCTTGTTATTTCCTTTCCTTATATTTCTTGCCCGTACCTTTTCAGGATGGGTGATCGAGCTTGAGATGGTGTACCAGTTCTGATGGGTGTTAGTGCCCCTCTTTTGTGGTGGATTGAATGTGTGGTATCCTTATAAATGTTTCCTCACGTAGCACAATGGGTTAGTTGGACTAGGGGTGTTTGCGTGGTTTCAGTGCTACTTGTGGTTTGGGTGTCAGTTGATTCATGATGGGAGGATGGATTGGTGTCATCTTGTGGTTCCTATTTTTTGATGGTTTTTTCCAGATTCTGAGGTGAAGCGCTTTTCAGATTGGTTGTTGTGTGTATACTTCTGAGGTATGGGTTATTCCAAGGAATAACATATTGGTGGATAAGTTCTCCTTGAGGTTAGACTGGTGGTTGGAGTCTATTCCTCTTTGCTTTGTTACGGTCCTTATTTTAGTGGTTTGGTTTCTGAGATGAGGGCTAGTAGGGCCGGTTATAGTGAGCTTTGTGGTTTTGTGGTTTGCTCAGAGGTTGTACTTTCATTTCAGAGTGGCAACAGTGTGGATGCTTTTGTGAGCTCCATTAGAGTGTTGGTTTATAAATAGTTTGCATGACTTGTTAATATGGTTTTTCTTAGGTCATTTGTTGCGATCTTGTTCTGGGGTATGTTTGAGTGAGTTGGATCACTTGGATATGGGTTGGACTAAAAGTTTTTCTAGTGGCTTGTTTAGGAGGTGCTAGTTATCAAGGGCACGGAGGGGTCCAAGTGGCGAAGGTTTCTTGGACACGCGTTGTGTATTTTGTTAGGTTACCTGAGGTCTGGTAAGGGGTATGTAAGCTCAATACACTCTAACCAGTTTGAGTCTTCAGGTATTGTTCCCTCCCTGACTTTTGAGGATGAAAGTCCTTTTTAGTAGTGGATGTTGTAATGACCCTTCTGGTCATTTCGTTGCTTTTATGCCTTTTCTATGTTTAGATCTATCTCAGTTTTCCTATTTTGAAATTTTAGTTTTGGATCAGTGGAACTTGAGAGTGAATTCTTAGTAACGTGCTTGAAATCAGTTCCCAATAGTTCCTTTAATTCCAAAGTGCCGAATTTGGTCTAGTTGGAACTATTAATCCATGTCCCTTGTGGAATTATAGTTCGAGATGAATTGTGGAATTATAGTTCATTTAGAGTTGAGAATTGGACCAGAGTTAGTGCATGATGATCAGAGTGTTTGACTAAAATTATAATGCTTCCATCAACTCCAATGGTGTTTTGAGCTCGTAGGGTTGTTGGTATGCTTCCTGAGGTATTTGGTGACATTTTCAGTGCCTTAGTGGATTTGTCAGGTTTGGTTGGTTTTGGTTCTAATTGGTTCTAGGGATCTTTTCCTTCAAACAACCTTTGTTGGTCTTCTTGATGATTCTGTTACATCCGGAATATAGTTTCCATACTAGTATAATATCTGATTTGCTGAAATTGGGCTTTGAATGCTCATTCGAGGACCCTCGGAGTGTTTCTTTTAAATTATTGGGAGTTTCAGTAATAGACCTCCGCATTAAGGTTTTGGTCACCCCTGCATTATCAACTCGGTGACTAGGGGTTCGCCCTGTGGAGTCGCCCCAGCAAACAAGGGTCCGCCCTAGCGATGGTTGCCTTGGGGTCTACAGGTGTCTCCTGCATCAATATTTTTGCCCCTCCAATGTCATGCCTATGCCTTTTTCTTCTCCTTTACGACTCCAGGCCTGGGAAGCCAGGGTCTACCTAACGGCCTTTTCTCCGCCAGTAGCGGGCTCACACCTGGGACCCCAATTTTCGCCCCTGTGGCTATGCAACCATCGTTAAGTATGTGTTCTTCTGCATTTCCTTCATTCCCCATTTCATTTTCCTCCATTAAAGAAGCGCTCCGGCTACATTATTCATTTTATTGGAAGAGAAAAGTGTGAATTTCAGTTTAGGAAACTTGTGTGACCTCCTTGCGCATGTTTCCTCTAGGTATTTTCATGTTAATTCTGCCCCTTTTCAATATTATGAAGATTATTTATTTTCCTTACATTGTGAGCTAAATTTCTCCTTGTCCTTCATTATTTGGAGCCTAATTTCTTACAACACGCTCCTCGAGCTAGGCTCCATGCATCGGTACCTTTGGATTATTTTTCCAAATTGTGGGGCCTACAGGGCCATTTTTAGTACTGGTTCCAGCCCGAGTTTCTTTATGCAATATGGGTATCATTCCTCCTATTGACTCCTAGACCTCTGTTTCACTAGTTTCGAGCTGATTCGATTGTTTTCGCGGTGTTTTGGGGTTTTCAGCATGCTTTTCAAGATTTTGTGCCAGTGTCCAAGAAGCCTAGGTTTGTTTATTTTCTATATGTATCCAGTGGTGGAATGGGTCACCATTTGGATCTTATCTGTTATTTTTATTTTCTTTATGCTTATGTTTCCACTTTTGTTATTTACCCATTTTACAAGTGCTTGAGTTGAGTTGGATACTAGGTATGTTCCAGAGGACTTGTGACTTGAGCTAGGGGTACTAGCTGTGCCTCAGCGAGGCCGAACAGTTAGACTTGTGTTAGTTAATTTCATTCGGTTTTCTTATAGCTTTGCCTTACTTCCTGTACTGTCTTACTTTTTTTCTTTTGACATGTTTTACTTACTCGCTGTATCTTACTTGTATTTGATTGAGCCCGATCCGCAAATGATGCCTACTGGGTACCCTATGGTGTTGGTACTCATGTTACACATATGTACCATTTTTGTGGTTTAGATACTAGCCCGTGTCATTGCAGGATATAGGATCGTCCAGAGTAGGTGTACTAGTGGACTTTGTAGATCATGACGATCTCCCTCGTTTGGCCTGAGCCTTATCTTGTTCAGGGAAGACTTGTCTTGTTTTTCACCTCCTGTTGGAGCGGTTTTGTATATAATTTTTTTTATTACTCTGATGTAGTTAGCTCCATCTTGTCACAACTAACAATCCTGGGAGATATTTATATATGTATTTTTTTGTATTATTCCTTTGTTCTTACTATCTAATGCTTATATTACTATTGGTTAGCTATTATTGGCCAATTACTCGTCTCTCTGGGCCGAGGGGTTGGCTGGCATACTAGTGGGACCATAGGTGCCATCACGATCTGAGTTTTGGGTCGTGACAACTACCTAGACAACCCGACCCCAATCCTCTAACACCAACCTGTAGAAGATATCATAGCCTGTAATTTATAAGATAGATACAAGGCATAGGGGAAAATAAAGAGAAGGAAAAATACTCAACTTAAGGAACAATAATTGTCTAGAATAAGATAATGAAATGCCGACACAATGTTCCACAAATTAGTATCATAATAATATCTCAATACCTCCTTAATAGGCTTCTCACCAAATATCTAATAACATCAACAAGGTATCTGGAATCAAAATAACCCCTAGTGTCCAGATCTCACCCTCAACCCATCCTAAGTGTGGGCCTTTCTAGTCGAGTCAACTTACAACTCACCGAAATTCCCACTAGTTGCATAATAGGCTTGCAAAGGGATCCACCATCAATTTCTCAATCCCCAATACATGAATCTACTCGTTGAAGGAAACATCCGACGTAACTAAATAATGGGCTCGTGGATAGAATTCTAAAAGAAATAGGATATGGTAAGGGAACTCTACTCAAATATATATCCATTTTAGTCCCTAACACATATATCCATCCGCAATAGATAGGGTATATCCTATGCTATTGAGACATGGACTTTTCGGATAGCATCTAAAATGACTAGACCATCATCAATACCATTAGTCCTAATCAATAGAAAATCCTCTCATAACTAATAAATAACCATTTTATACCAATAAATAACCATCTCATAAAATATAAATAAACCTCGAATAAAACCGATCTATACCAGTATTTACTGGTCCACTTAGTCCGATCACACAAGTCCACTAGTGATAGGAAGGGTACATCAACGCTACCAAGAAATGGACTTGCCAGAAGGATTATAAATGGGTAATCTAATGTTCCAGAATCATCTAACGAACAGTCCATCATCATGAAATAACCATCACCTATCTACCCGAGTGTAGTTCCTCTTCATCAAGTTAAGCCACAACTTATGGGAAAACCCACTAATTATACTTTAAATCTAGAAAGAGTCCTTTACATTCCTTTTATTTCCCAATCCACAAGTCTATCTTCGATAGGAAGGGTACATCCGGCACTGCAAAGATGTAGACTTATAGTATGGATACTAAAAGAATAGTGATAATAATAAATTTATAAAATAAATAATTGTATTACTTATATCGTCTCAGTGTCAACCAATCATGGCCTTTTCATTTATTTATCATTATAAGAAATCATCACATTACCAATCAAATACCCATCCGATTTATGAAACCTGATCTAATCGTAATGTTATAGTAATGTCAGTAAGAACATCAGTGTCACAACTCAAAAATCAAGTTGTGATGGAATCCATATCCCTCCTGTAGATAATCGTAACCCTGGACCAGAGCGTGTGCAGTAGGTCAGTACCAAGTGCTAAAAGAAAGAAAAGAGATAAAAAGAAGAAATAGAAGAAGAAGAATAGAGATATATGACAAAAATAACTCCCAAAACCTAGCATCGATGTTGAAAGCATTTATACACATAACAGTACAAATAATACAATTTGCAATGGGGAAAACTATAAAAAAATCTATCTAAAGTCCAACTGGGAAACTTTAATAATAGATGGAAAATCAGCTAGCATAAACACCGACTACTCACTGTCTCTTAAGATAGTATTGAGCTAACCCCACAATTGCACTTGCCCTGCTGACTAGTGCTAGGACCTGCATCACAAAAGATGCAGAAGTGTAGCGTGAGTACCAAAACAATGGATACCAGTAGACATCATAGAACAGCTGGCATAAGTAATTATAAACAGGATAAAGTGAGATCAAATAGCAAGTAATGGAGGAATAGTCACAACATTAGCTAATAAGTATGAAGGAAAATCAACTATCAGGGTACAACCCATAGAACCTAAGTCACAAGAAAATCATGACCACCGTGACATGTACCTGGAGCTCCAACATGATCTACCCAACAAGTAACAATAAAAGAGAATACAAACCAAGTAATGAACTAATCCAATCGCAAATAAAGCAAGTAAAGCACCCACAACAAGCCTAGATAGAAACAAAGCATATAAAAAAATAGGTAAATCGATGAGACTTACCCCCATAGGCCCGAAGAGTACAACTAAGCGTGAAGAATGCAATGAAAAAAGGGTGCTGAAATGTAATAGTTCTCATACGCACCCTCCCCGGTACATGACTCTGCCAGAAGGGGACCCATAGTAGGATTTCTTGTATACTTATCTGTCCTACCCCTATGTACCCCTTCCCCAGCCATGCAACATACCTCGAGGATAGTATCCCAGGCCAGAGGGTCCATAGAGGGATCTAATCCTATGTACAAAATCTATGTAAAAGAGCTAACTAGTGGCATAGTTATAAGGGAAGAAATACCAAAACTCAAGCTTAGCCCTTACATCACATCTCTATGGAAAATATCAAGTCCATCCATGTAGGAAAATTAAAATATCAGTGAAAATCCAATAGTCTCCTTATAGTCAAAATCCAGAAATCATAGTGACAGTGAGAAAATATGATCAATATTGTGAGAAAATAGCTCCATACTACTCATGAGCGCAGTCATGGAAAGTATAATTATAAGATAGATATACGAAAATTGGTTACGATTATTATACAACTAAATCCAAGTTACTTTTTAAATACCAATTCTTGCTCATGAAAAACAAATAAAACAGCCTACCTAGATCGGCTCTAAGCCACCAACCCAATAATCCATGGGATAGCTGCTAAGATGTAACCATTAATATAATCCTCTCCCCAACCTCACCTACATTTTGTGTAAAACATGCACCAAAGATTATAATACTTCCCCAACCTTACTATGTTCCAAATTCGATGCTGAACACGTAAGTAGGGCAAGAGAGCCCTAGGGTAATAACTAGTCACAAGCTGGCTAAGAAGGCCATAGGCCAGAAGAATAAACATAGTGGGGCTCAAATTAGTAATCCCATCCCCGAGATGATACTTTATCATACATATACCATACTGCTACCCAGTATAAAGAAATTAGGTTGTAACCTACCTGGATTTCTAGGATAACCTCAAAAATATTTAAAACATTCAAAAAATCACGAACAAAGCTCTAAATTGCACGAAGCTAGAAAAAACATAACCCACAAATCAAGTTGAGTATAATAATACCTATATTTATATATAAATAGAGGGATAAAAATCCAAACTAAAATGGGTATGTAAAACCTAATAGCTAAAAAAATGAAATATTTCCACCAATATGTAGAGCACAGCTCATACATCATATGGTACAAAATAGGGCTAAAACTAATGTAATAAAATTAAGAAATAAGCCCAAAAAGTTTATGTAATATCAAAAACTTTATCTAGAGGAGAAATAAAGAATTACCTAATAGAAATGATCATAGGATCACAAGAAAACAGTTCCACTGATACATACTGATTAAATCTACGGAGTTGAGATAATTTTAGGAGAAATAAGGAAACTTTGTGTAACAACCCTCGAGATTATTTTTGTGTTTCTGCAACTCTCTTGTACTTGGAGCGTTCCCCATAACTTCCCTAAGTCATTCACCACTTCCTGGGATTGATAAAATGGATCCTTAGAAATTATTATAGAATATTTCCTTGATAATTATAGCTTCTTACGGACTTACTCAGTTCATATGATCCTGAATGTTATTTTCCTTGCTTCTGGTAAGTCTGTGATATCAATTATGTGAATATTTCATATATGGAATTGGAATAAAACGTTATTTCCATTTTGAGCATTAATTATTCAAATTGAGGTTGGTTGAGGGAGACAAAGCATCGTGATCTCATATCCTAGCTCCCAAACGCATAGTCTAGGCCCCTTGCTCATCACAATCACTTGGTGGTGGTCCACGATCATGAAGTCTAGGGCGGTTGGGGATCGTAATCAGATG
>JBDJHY010231425.1:9793-20591 GCA_039654485.1 Withania somnifera
TCAGTCCTCAGAGTCTGAAGTACAATTCTCAGATGCTACTTGTGTTGTTCCTGACTCCAGGAATAAACAAGGATGTCATCAATAAAAACAATCACAAAGGAGTCAAGATAAGGTCTGAACACTCTGGTCATAAGATTCATGAAAGCTACGGGGGAATTAGTTAGCCCAAATAGCATGACAAGGAACTCATAGTGGTTGTAGTAGGTCTGAAATGCAGTCTTTTGAATATCTCTGGCCTGAATCCGCAACTGGTGATACCCTGATCTCAAGTCAATCTTTTAAAATATGGAGGCACCTTGTAACTGATTAAATAAGTCATCTATTCACGGAAATGGATACTTATTCTTCACGATAATCTTATTCACTTACTGGTAGTCAATACACATATGCAAGGAACCATCTTTCTTCTTTACAAACAAGACAGGAGCACCCCACAGTGAAACATTGGGCAAATAAAACCTCTGGCAACTAGGTCTTGAAGCCGAACACTAAGTTCTCTAGGCTCGGCTGGAGCCATACGATACAGTGGAATGGAAATGGGCCTAGATCCAGGCTCAATCTCAATAGCAAAATCAACCATACGCTCGGGTGGTAGGCCAGGTAATTCATTAGGAAACACATCAAGAAATTCCTGAACCACGGGCATAGACCCAGGGGAAGGAGAACTAGTGCTCACATCATGAACTAAAGCTAAATGAGTAGAAAAATCCCTAGCTAGTCATTTACCAGTCCAAAAGCTAGAAATAATAGGCACCGAAACACAACTACTATAACCCCACCACAAAACTGGTGGTACCCCAGGCAAAAATATGGTCATGGTTTTGGAAAAATAATCCAAAATCGCATGTTAAGGGGACAACCAATCCATGCCTAGAATCATATCAAAATTAATCATATCGAGAGCTACAAGATCAGCTTGAGTGTCTAACTCCTGTATAGTCACAGTGCAATCTTTGTGGATCCGATCCACCACTAAGGACTCACCAACGGGGGTAGCTATAATTACTGACATAGGTAAGGACTCACTCTCAATACCCAGACGAGGTACAAAATAAGCAGACACATAAGATAAGGTAGAAACAGGATCAAATAACACTAAGGCCTGCTAACGACATATAAAAAACATACCGATGACAACTGTATCAGAAGACTCTGCTCCAGAGCTCTCTGGTACTGCATATAATTAACGATGCCCGGTGCCCTGATGATCTCTCACATGCACCCCTCCTTTGCCTCCTGGTCCCTAACACGACCTTATTTAGGTACTATAAGGCCTCCTCTGACCGATGGTGGCTCAAACTGCGAGGACTCTATAGTCTATGCTGCTGGATAAATAGGCAGCTGCTGAGGGAAATCTCTGACAAAATGTTCCAAGATCCGACACTTGAAACAACCATGGCGTCTACCTCGACCTATATCACCATCTGCACCTCTCTGACTGCTCCGACCTCGATACTCTGTAGCGGTGCCCCTGATGGGCTGACTACTCTGGCCAATCTCGACTGAAGGTAAGGAGGCCTGAATTAGCCTGCTGGATCACTGATATGCCTGCGATAGCCACTGTGGTCTGGGTCTTCAATACCAAGTCCCCTGGATCTGAGAACCACTAAATTTACCCTGACGGTGCGGCCTCTTATCACTACCTCCCTCTAATAACCGGTGGTGCCTCTCCATATTACATGCATGGTCAATCACTATCAGTAGTGGCTCACCCCAAGCCAATAATGCCTCAATGTCCATCTGTAACTTTTCTCTCAATCCAGCTTCAAAGTGGTGATTCCTCTCATCCTTAGTAGGCATAATAGCGGCTCCATGTCTCAATAGTTGAGCAAAATGCGCCTCATACTCTGAAACTGACATCTCTCCATTCCATTATTCAATAAACTAAGTACAAAGCTCCTTGCAAACACTCCGCAGTGCATATTTCTCTATAAAAGCCTCAATAAACTCACTCCAAATCAAAGGAGGTGACCCAGTTGGTCTGCTATCTCGATGTAATCTCTACCAAATTTTTTGCTCGACCCACTAGCTGATAACCAATAAAATCAACCCCATGGGTATCCCTAAGGCCTAATGTTTGTAGCCTCTCCTCGCATTCAGCAATAAACACGAAAGAGTCCTAACTGGGCTCACCTGAGTATCTCAGAGGCCCCATACGAGAAAAATGATCATGCATCTTTTGATCCTCGAAAGTCATAAAAGGAATCCCATACCGAGCTTATAATGGTGGAGCTGGAGGTGCTGCAGGTGCTGGCTGTGGAGGAGGAGGGACAATAACTGGCTCTGGCACTGGCTAGGGTACCCTATGCTGTTCCCTGTGTTGAGGTATGACCCTCATCTCTACCCATCATGGCAGACATGTGTTGCCATATATCTCTAAGTGTATCATCGGACAATGGTGTATCTCAGGTGGTGGTATTTCTCTGGGAACCGGCTCTGTTTGTTGTACCCTAGATAGGCCTCGCCCATGAGCTCTACCTCTGCTTCTGATGGAGCTCTCTGAGAAGGCGGGGAAACATCATCACCTCTAGATATCTTTAATAAGGGACACGTACAGACCATCAGCAAAATAATAGAACCAAGGTGAATAATACAGAAACCAGTGGAAACTTCGCACAAAAGAGTCAACAAGAAGCATCCCCTATAAAAGATCCCTGTAGCCCAACGAAGATAGGATACGAACATTAATGTACCAATATGCAGGACTCTACTAGACTCGTTCCTACGGCTATGGACACCGATGAACCTAGTGCGCTGATACCGCTTTGTCATGACCTAAAAATTGAGAAGTAACGGCGTTTACACCTCACCTGTAGAGAAGCCAACTCCCTGACCCAGAGTTAGTAGCGGTGGGCCAGTTCCTGCAATCCAAGAGAGAAACCCAAAAGGAAGGAAGAGACAACTCAATCAAAATAATAAAAAAAACTCACTTCCCAAAACCTGATGTCATGGTCGAGATCTACTATAAGTGAATATAACCAAAACAAGATACAAGTCTGTATAACTCAAAATATATATGTATATATATACAAATGTTATCCCAAGTCTTAAATGGAACAATTTCAACACAAAAGGAGATTGAAAATAGCAAGGATGCCTAATGCTCACTATATCTCCAGATCAGCACAACTATATCTGGCTCAATCGCGACCCCACTATTAACTCGTGCCCGGATCTATACCAAAAGGGTGTAGAAGTGTAGCGTGAGTACCAACAATAATGGATACTCAGTAGACATAGGCTGACTGAACAGTATTAAGCATAAAGAAGGAAAAAAATGATCAACACAAACAGGATAATCATAAACTGGTATAATCAACTCACAAATAGTCAAACTGCGAGCCACTTACCTGGATCCTCTGTGAAACCATACCCAAGTAAAACTACAAACATACACTACTAGGTAAATCTCAAAAGTACACCAATATTCGATATAACCAAAAAGTACCGCCTAAGGGGTGCCACAGGCTGCTCCAAATACCCGTACGCTGTCTTCCTTGGTGACCCATGGCACTGCTGAACCATGTATATATAATTTTGGTCCTACCAATACATGGAGAACATCCACAAAAGATCTATATCCGTATACTTACCCTTCCTCCCCGGTATAACCCTCCATCCAGGCTACGAACAACCGCAGGCGTCGACGTATTGACCTAGGTCGGAAAGTCTGTGGAGGGAACCAATCCCGCGTACTCTTTCACAAATGCCAAGTGATAGCATAATCATCAGGAAGGAATACCAAATCCCAGCCTGAGCCAATAAGTATGTGTCATGACCCATAACCTTGCTCTATCAAGTATCACGCTATATCGAAAGAAAGTAATAATCACAATATTACTAGAATAACAATACATACACATCAAGAGCAGATAAGCAGCCTACCTAGGATCGACCTCTAGGCCACCAAACAGCAAATTTAGAGGGATTGATAGTAAGACCTAATCACTAGTATAATCCCCTCCCAACCTTACAACGGTCCAGAGTCGGCGTGCAGCACGTAGGTGGGCTCACGTAGTCCCAAGGTTGAATACCGAATAATAAAGCCAACAAAACAGCAACAAGCCAAAAGTGTAATAATAATGGGGCTCCAGGCTAGTATCCCAGCCCCAAGCTGGCAATTTACCAATGTAAATGTTATATCAAATTCAGTCAATAATGCAATAACCCTAACCTACCTGCCTGCTGAAAAACAATTTCTGAAGCGTGCCCAATGAGTCAAATTTTCTGTAAAAAAATCCAAATATGAGTGAAACTATCGAAAACATAATCAATCAGTCAAGACGGATAAAACAAGACCCATATTGCTATATAAATAGCAGGGTCAAAGTCTCGACTAAAACCCGGTCTAAAATTCTAATAGTTCAAAATCAGAAAATAATTATATCAAATCAAAGAGCACCATGTGGGGATCGTATGGCACAAGTTTGGGCTTAATTCCATGGCTAGAATTAAAGATACGAGCCCTTAAACATTTGTTTACTATAGAAAAACATTGAAATTATAATTAAAAAAATGAGGAATTACCGGCTAGAAACAAACGACGAACCAAGATACCGAGCTTTCACAGAGCAAAACCTCAAAAACTACCTCAATTAAATTACCATATTGCTAGATTGAGAGGAAGAACAGGGAAACACACGTTCCCTGCTTGGTCGCTGATGCCTTGTTTCCCTTTTTTTTTGAAAGAAATGAATTGTACTAATGCTTTCTTAACCCTAGTGATAAGCATGCATATATTCATTTATATGTGGTAATAGAAGAGGGAGTGTGGCGGTGGCATAAATATTAAGGGGAACCTTTATTCCCTATTTTTAAATAACCGGGTACCATATAAATTAATATAAAATATTTATATACTTTAAACATACCAAAATTAGTAGAAAATTATTTCTAATAAAACCTACCTCTTAAAATAGAAAAACTTCAAAATAATTTGGTATGCTAACGTAACAAACAATATTAATTAAATTAAAATGGCTTAATTTAACACTACTGAAAAATAATTAGGGGAGTCGTTAAATTCATGCACCCTAAGTATGATTTGTAACTCCCTTGTATTGGTCGTGGTGATTAGGGATGACCTATGGCATGAAGCATTCCCCCATGTACAAACTGTTCCCCCCTTCTTTCCAGATTTTACTCTAACTCTCATTCAGACTTTTAAAACTCATCTAGGACCCTATGAACACAAACCATATATGATTTTTGAGTGTGAGATTCCATTCCCATTAGAATCATCAAAATGGGAATCCTAGGTCTTTGTGACCCAATATCTCCCATTATCGATAAAACACAAACTTTACTCTAAAGTATCAAAACATATCCAAAACTCATGAAACACTATAAAAACCTTATTTTAGGATAAATTCAACCTCCCAAATCCAAGGAAATTAAAAAACAATTAATTTGCGTGCTGAATCATCAAATGTTGATCAAAGGAAAACTTTAACCTGCTCAATGCTATCTCGTCAAATGAGATATAATCAATAAGAAAAGTTTAAAACTGAGAAGGATGGTTATCCTAGAACTATTTCCATATTCTGGATCTAATTTAATTTAAGAAATCCCACTCCAAGACTCCTAACTCCAAATGAGGTCCTAAAACTTAAATATCTCAATATAAAGGCCTCCAATCACTAAGGAAATTCCAAAATTCACAACTTTTAGGTCCAAATCATATCCTAACCCTATAAAATAACAAAATATGACTCGGGGAAACTCTCAAGAAGGGTGAAATGGTAATTTTTATGGAAAGTACCAAAAATGATCTTCTGGGTCATTACATTGGTTTTGTTTAGTAACGGTAGAGGAGTTGCTAAGTCTTGTGATGATAGACGTCAGTATTATGCTTTTTTGGTAGACCCAAGGTAGAGTCCTCAAATTTAGTTATCACAGGTATCTTCCTATTATGCCATCAACCTACTTCTATTTGTATGATCCTAGATCTATATATTCTTATGTTTATACCTACTTTTCTATTAGATTCAGCTTTATTTGTGATTCACTATCTATTTCTATTCGTGTTTATACTCCCATGAGTTGTTTCTTAGTAGTAAATCGGGTGTAATGATCTTGTCTTTTTACTTTGGCGGGGTATCACACTTGGGTAGACTTGATCATCTTGTACATGGTACATTAGACATAAATTGGATTCTACCTACTACATAGTCTTTGATTGTCATGCTAATAATATTACCTTAGTGATTAAAGGTATTTCAAAGGTAGAGGGGAAGGATTCTAGAGGTTCTTATCCTAGTATAGTGATTTTCTTTATTCATACTAACATATTAGCTGAGAATGAGTGTCTTTCTTATTTAGATTTTTTTGGGATATGAGTGCCAATAGTCCTTCCTTAGAGTCAACTCTTACTTACCGACCTTCTTAGTGTCCCTTTAAATAGAAACACTGATTTTGGCATTAATTTGTACCGGAGCATTAAGCTCATTTCTATTCCTTCTTATAAGATAGCCTCAATGAAGTCGAATAAAGTGAAGGAGTAGTTACAAGACTTATTGAGTAAGGGTTTCATTAGCCCGAGTGTGTCCCCCTGGGGTGCTCCAATGTTGTTCATGAAAAAAATGATGGTTCCATGTGGATGTGAATCGACGACTGGCATTTTAACAAAGTAACCATCAAGGACAAGTATCCCCTTTTGTATATCAATAATTTGCTTGAGTAGTTGTAGGGTGTCGTAGTTGGTTTGAGATCCGATTAGTATCAGTTGAATATTAGTGCATCATATATCCCTAAGACATCTTTTAGGATTTGATATGGTCATTATGAGTTCTTTTTCTTGTTTTTTGGGTTGTCTAGTTCCTCAGTAACGTTTATAAAGTTGATGACTTGGATTTTAGCCTTAACTTGATTTCTCCATTATTGTATTCATTGATGATATCTTGATGTATTCTAGGAGTGAGGTAGACCATGTTAATCATTTAAGGATCGTGCTTTAGAGATAGATAGATGAGAAGTTGTACACTAAGTTCTCAAAGTGTGAGTTTTGGGTCAGTTTTGTGAAGTTCTTAGGGCATGTAGTGTCAAAGGAGGGTATCATGGTTGATCTAACCAAGATCAAGGAAAAAGAGGGTGGTCGAGACCTACTTCCCCTATATAGATTCGTAGTTTTATGGGTTTAGTTGGCTATTATAGGAGTTTTTTTAGTATTTATCTTTTATTGTGGCTCCATTACCTAGACTGACTCAGAAGAATGTGACTTTTTAGTGATCTAATTAGTGTAAGGGGAGCTTTCAGAATCTTGAAACTTTATTTATTTTAGCTTCTGCTCTAACCTTACCTATGAAGGGATGAGATTTGCACAATGTATTTTTATGCTTCTAGAGTTGGCTTGGGCGAAGTATTGATGCAAAAAGGGGTAGTGGTCCATGTTCTTTAATGCAGTTGAAGACTCAAGAGAATAAGTACCCTACTCATGATTAGGAGTTAGCAATAGTGGTCTTTGCCTTGAAGTTGTGGTGACATTATTTGTATGGATTACATTGTGAGTTGTTCACTGACCATAGGAGTCTTTAGTATATTTTCAACCAGAGCATATAAATTTGAGGTAGTGGATATGGTTGGAGATGTTGAAGGACTATGACATGACCATTTTGTATCATTTATATAAGGAAAATATGATGGTATATTCCTTGAGTAGGAAGTGAGTTAGCATGAGGAGTCTTTCTTTCATTTGGGTAGAGGAGAGACAGTTGGATGGATATTTTCAAATAGTAACCGACAGTTTTATCCGGTTGAATATTTTCAATGATAGTGGAGGTCTTTATAATGTGGAGGATCTATCTTTTTTCATTGAAAAAATCAAGAAAAGTCAATTTAAATATGAAATATTTTGTATTATTTAAGATAAGGTATTGAGAGGTGAAGAAAAGGATGTGGTGCATGATCTTGAGGGTATCTTGAGAATTTCAAGTCGAATTTGCACTTTGAAGGTGGGTGATTTGATTAGATTGATCCTAGAGAATGCTTATTATTTGAGGTATTTTTTTCATCCAGGAATGGCTAATATTTATCATGATTTGAGTCAGCACTACATGTAGTGTGGTATAAAGAAAGATATAGTAGAATTTGTGGCCAAGTGTTTGAATTTTCGATGGGTTAAGTTTGAGCATCAATGACCAAGTGGTTTGCCTCAAAGGATGCCCATTCCTCAATGGATGTGAGAACACATTACTATGGATTTTGTGGTAGGTCTACCTAGGACCATAGGTGGATTTGATTTAATTTGGGTAATTTTTTATAGATTGACTAAGTCTGCCTACTTTATTCCTGTTTAGGTAAAGTATAATGGTGAGAAGTTGGCCCAAATTTACCTTGGCCCAGATTTGTTTATGTCATATTTTTGGAAGGAATTACATAATGGTTTGGGTAATCAGTTGTATATGAGTATCAAGTTTAGCCCCCAAACAGATGGGAAGTCTAAGCGGATGATTCAAGTGTTAGAGGGCATGCTTCGAGTATGTGTAATTGACTTTGGAGGTCATTGGGATCAATATTTGCCTTTGGTAGAGTTTTCCTACTACAAAATTACCATTTGAGGATCCAAATGGATCCATTTGAGGTGTTGTATGGTAGGAGTTATATATATCCAATCGGGTAGTTCGATGCTTTTAAGGTAGATCATTTGATACAGATTTTCTATGAGATCTTATGAAGTAGATTAGTGTGATTTAAAGTAGTTTGTTGATATCCTAGTGTAGGTAAAAAGTTATACTAATAGGAGATTAAGCCTTGGAATTCATGGAGGGAGATAATATGTTGCTTAAGGTGTCACCTACAAAGGGTTTTGAGGTTTGGGAAAAAGGGCAAGCTTAGTCGTAGGTACATTGGCCCATTTAATATCTTGTAATGTATAGTGGTGACCTATAAACTAGACTTTCTACCAATTCTGTCATATTTTCATCCTATTCTTCATATTTACATGTTACGAGAGTATGTTCTTGATGATTATCATATGATTCAGTTGGGTTCTGTGACTTTGGACCCTGATTTGAACTTTACAGATACGTTAGTGGCTATTTTTGATAGGCATGTTCGAACATTAAGGATCAAGGAGATCACTTTAATGAAACTTCATTGAAAGATTTGGTTGAGAATGCTACTTAGGAGATTGAGTTAGAAATATATATAATACATCCCCAGCTTTTTGATGTATCATGTAATCTTTTTTCTCTTATGTTTAAGGAATAATACGATTTTTAGTTGTGAATTATATAATAAACCTCACAGTCATTTTTTATTCTTAGAATTTTACGTTTTTTCCTTCCCGACAGTTTTGTAAAGTCATTTTTTCCAGCGGTATGGTTGGTTTGGGAACTAGAGTTAAATTTATACGTTTTGAGAAATTTTGGTTTACTAAGGCTTTGAAGTTAATATGGTTGACTTTATTAATATTTAAAATTTTAAGTCTCAAAATGGGATTTTATCAGTTCCATCAGCTCCAAAATGAGGATCTTAGTCTAAGAAGAACTTCAGGTTCAGGTTTGGGGCTTTCATAGTGAGTTTGGACCTTTAGACGAGATAAAATGAAAATTTAAGCTTAAAGGTTGACTTGGGTCAACATTTTAGGTTCAGGTGCTCAAATTTGAACTTCATAAACTCGGGATCAGGAGGTATATTTTGATTTTGAAGAAGGCTTGGGTAATTTTTTTGTGGTCCTGCGGGTATTTTTGTCATTTTGTGGAAAATTTTGTTTAGAGTAAACCATGGCGAGTATCAGATTGAAGAGACTTTAGATCTATATTATAATGACTCTTTTGAATTCAAAACATTGATTTTCATGGAGTTGCATACTTGTTTGTGCGTATGGGATTCTAAATGAATTCTAAGGGTTTATTCAGAGTTTTTAAGTTTGAGACTTTTCAGCTATGTTGCTTTCGTCTAGTGCCTAATGTATTATTCTTAGCGATTACGACAACCTTAACATGATTGCATGGTTGTGTTATTCTTCCCTTTTCGATCGGGTATCTTATGATGCAATCACATAGGTCATTTGTTGGGGTTGGGAGCAGATCTCTTTGAGATTGCGTAGGTTGTACTCGTGATCGCGTAAAGTACCACTTAGCAGTGATTAAAAGCCCCTATTCGATCTTTCTTCTCCATTTTGAAATTTAGACCTTGTAAACTCAGTTGAGCATATTTTCAAAGGTCATTTCATGATTAAACCCTTAGTTAGGCTTTTAAACCATTACACATTGATTATTTCATGATTTAACTTCAAATCTTACTTATTCAAATTCAGGTATTTTTTGTGAAAACTTTGAAATGATACTTTTGGATTTTGAAGGAAGATTTATACTTGGTTTTCTATGAAATTACATATTTGAATTCCTCATATTTTGGGTAACATCTTTTAAAACATTTCCAAATTGATTCTAATGCCTCATGTTTGACTTTTTGGACCCAATTTCGAATATGGAAATATGGGTATTGTTGGACTTATTTTACTATGATAATTCATATTTGAACATATTTCGTTGTATTGGAGGCTTTAAGGAAGGGTAACACACAATTTTAACTTGTTTGGCTATGTTTATAAGGCATTTTAATATTTTCGACTCTTTTACAATGTGTTTATGCAATAGTTTTATGTATTTAGGAGTAATGGGGTGTAATGAGCCTTATGGTTATTTTTTAATTTTCTTTTAAAATGACCATTGTATCCTTTTTGATGGTTGCCTCGTATCATATTTGGTCTATCCATGTGATTGGTTTGTGAACCAAAGTAAAAAGTTGTTAGTTCTGAGAAGTTTTGATTTTTCAAGACTTTTAAGTTGAAATA
>JBDJHY010231426.1:0-11015 GCA_039654485.1 Withania somnifera
GAGACTTGGACACCCCGGTGGAGTACCAAACAAGGTACTCATGCTGCACTTCTGTACCTTTTTCGTGGTGCAGATAGAGGCAGAGGTTATCAGCAACGCGGAGATCGTACGGAGCTCAACAGATTTGTAGAGATTACGATGAGCTTGCCGTCTGAGCCGATCATAGTTTCCTTCACTTAGCTTGCTTCACTCGATTCATAGCAAGCCCTGTACTGCATTACCCGATAAGGGAGCTTTTGTAATTTTGTATCTCTTGTTTAACCTATGTAGTAGCTCCAAATGTCACCGACACCAGGTTTTGGGGATTCGAGTTTTGTATAGTTCCTTGTTGGCTTCCGCTATTATGTATCGTTTATGATTCCTTCATTATTTTTGGTTGTTCTGAGAGTTACAACCCATTGAACGCAGCTCCGGAACGTAGGGATAGGCTTGTCTATAGGAGGGGCGTAGACGCCATCATGGCCTGAGATTCGGGTCGTGACAGAGGGTCTAAATGAAATGAAGTCTTTTCTTCCATGGTTCAAAATTAGCTGGCCATTATATGTTTGTTTGTTTGTTTGATGCTTTTGACATGCTGAATGGGGTTCATTGCACACATTTCTTTATTTTTAAGGAAAGATAAGTGAATTCTATTCTTGAATAGTCTGTTGATTCATCTGGTAGGTTCTTGATGTTTATTTGTATTTGGGCACTTAGCAATAATGATTCAATTAAAATGAATGAGCCCTACATGAATACAACCAACGAAGCTAACCTGTGAGGACCTATTTTCCTTGTTCATGTGGTTTTCTTGTCTTAAAGTTAACTTTTGACTTGATTGACTCAGCCTTAGTTGAAGTCATGCTAGATTTAAAGCTGCCTGGTCAAGTGCAGTCTTATTGATCAAAGTCAAGTGCACTAAAATGTCTAAATTGTCTGGGCAAGTAGCTTTTTAACTTAAAACTTGATTCTCGTCGGACTTGGATGGCCTCTACCACTATTTTTCTCGACTAAATTGAGCATATTTTGGTTCCATGTTTGAGTATGATTTTCTCATTAAGTGTTGATCCCTATTTATAGCTTTAATATTTGTATCTAAAACTGGTAGCTCTTTGAACATGATAGAAGACTAGAATGACCTTTGGCTGATGACCTGAAATGTATCATTTGTCTATCCTTTCATTTTTAACCTTGAATGGAAGCATGTTTGGTTTTTAATGTGCAATGTGACCTGTTTGAGTGCTAAATCATGTCAGGTTAGTGTGTAGTAATATGCCTGAGATAAGGTGCTTCATACGCTATTTTTAAAATTTTAAAATTGACGCCTTCATGAAATAATCAACATGGTCTTGGTTTTCTATAAACAACATTTGTAACAAGAACTTTCTTTTGAGGAAAACATGTAGCCTAAATCTTGAAATCCAGGAATAATGGCATGTAAAGCCGGCCTGTTCTATGTTTAAAATTAAAGTTTTGGAGTCTTTTATTTTACCAAGACATCTCATTTTCCTTCCTTAAAGGCAAACGAAACTAGTTTAAGCTTTTGGCTGCAACTTGTTTTCTTTCTATGTTAAAAGCTGGGGTTTTTGAAGGCTCTCCAATGTTATGTCCTGCATTCTCCTGTTTGGACTAGTCATGTTTACAATATTGATCTCTATGCCCTACTTAAAATATATAGAAGTATCTGGTCATAAGTATAGTGTAGAAATGTTTATGTATGCTTCAATTTTAAATCTTGTCTCTCTTATGTAAAATCATTGTGTTTGAACCATGATTCAGCTTTTTCCTAATTCAAACTTAGAAGATGAAGTAGTTTGAAACTTGGAAAGTTATTGGGTTCTCAACTTGCCTAGACAAAGGTGTTGTAACAAGTATATTGCTCTCTCTCCTTGTCTCTCTCACATAGGTGTCAAGGTGTCACTTTTTTTATGGTTCTTTTTTCATGGGCAAAGTCTTAAACTAGTGAGTGATTGTGCACTAATCGATATTTTGGATAATCTTCTTCAATTTCAGGTTATCAATATCATTGTTGGTTTCCATATTTGTTACCACCAACGAATCCAATTCCATATTATACTTACTCAATTCATTATCCTTACAAAAAAGTACCCCGAACTTGGCTGCCAGTGCTTCTGCATGGATATTTACTAATACAATGCACCATCCAAGAGAGCCATAATGAAATCCCAATTGGCACCGATCTCTAATGATTCCACCTATACCAACTTTTCCATCCTCTCTATAGCTTCCATCAACGTTCATATTGAATTCCCTATGCTCTTGGTCTTTCTTCCAAAATCAATCGCATATAACCCAAAATTGCAAAAAATTAGTGCAAGAATAAGCATCATATATACGTATCCCACTCTATTATGCCTGCCCTATGTTTAAGTATTTTAAGTGCATGTTTGACTATCTGATTTGTATTCATATACTAGGTTTTCATATACTAAGGTATATCAAATCAACTTCTGATGATAAAGTATGACCATATGAACCAACAAGTATTAATTTTTTTCCTGTTTTGTTTTTTACAAAAAAAACTTTTTTCATTCTAACCTATTAAATGAGGGAAAAATTTTATTAGGTAAATTTGTAACCTCACCAGGACATCAAATGTTTGTCTTCTTTCAATATCTGATTCAAAATTATTAAGTTTCTGAGAAAGGATATTGTGACGAATAAGACAAATAGTTATTGACTATGGTTAAATTATTTGGGTTTAGCAAATAAATCTGAATCCTTTATTTTTTACGTGTAATAAATTTAGTAGGCAACTGGAATAAAATGAGGAGTCACACCTGAGTTTTTTAATGTAATGAACTTGAGGTTGTTAAAACTGTAGTTGAATATAAGGCTCCATTGTCTAGTTGAATATGTCCTGGAAAGCTCTTATGATCCTTTTACTATGGCTCATGTATATAGGGATCTATACTGCCTTATTTGAAATAACTAAATTCACTAGTTCACTCTGTAAGCATATTAAGAGCCTGACTTCTAAGGACCTATTAATCATACCATAATCAGTTAAAGTTTTTCTAACAGTATTCTATATCTGGTTAACTTTTAAGGTTAATTTTGATTTATTTTCTCTCATGTGTGATGTGAATCTGTCTAGCTCATCATTTACCCCAGAAATCTTCTTGATTTATAATATCAAGCAAGGTTCTTGAGTGAAGTTTTCAAGAAGTTCTTTAAATGAGCTCAAAGTACATTCAGTCTTCAACGTGTGCCTTACTGCCATATATACAAATATATCTCTATATTTACTTCTTTTTTTTTATATAGAATTTGACCTGATATATTTTCATCAGATGATTCCATAATACTTAGGAAAGGTCTTGAAAAACTAAAAAGGTCTATAGAAAGCAAGATGAAAATAGAGATTCCAGCTGGTAAATGAAGGCCAACTAAGCCAATTCGATCTGCCAAATTTTCCAATGAGTTAGGATAATTGCCATAAATTTTCTTCCCCTTCCAAACAAGTGTAAGGAACTCACAGGAGAGGACAAAGATGCAACACTAGGTAGATGCCACGTAAGAATTCCATATTCTGTAAACTTTGTACCTTCTTGTAAGTTCTTTTCTTTATATAGGGATATTAATCTCATCTATATCTAGTAGTATGTTCGATCATGATCTCTTTTTGTCTCTTTCTTTTTTTGGTTAAAAGATTAAAATTCAACCAAGTATAGAACTTTACAAAACTACTTACCCTTTTTGACTCGGAGTTAGCTCTTCTATATAATTTATATAAACTCTATATGATCCTTAGCTAAGTAGATTTAAATCATCTGTCAGTGTCTATGTTGGATAAGAATTCAATCCCTTTAGATACCTCTCCACTTGTTGTGGTTATAGCCTTCAATGTGCAGTTATATGGCTATATCTCGGATTTTTTGATGACTTTCTTGAAACTTCTTGTTAAACCTTCTGCTATTTCTTTCCATCCATATCAAATACACTGCTGCCGCAAAACAAAACCCCAACATACAACTCTTGGTCTATTATTGCTGATTTTTTGTATTAGGCAAGGCGTCTCCTGATTTCAGCTTCCTATGCTTCTGTTATAGCCTAGCTATTTCACCAATGAATTCCATACATGAGAAGAGTAAGACAAAATAAAGAATAATTAGTCTGCATTCTCCTATTATTGTGTATTGCACAACACACAATCTGATGAAACATCAATTTTCTATTTTAAGTCTATCCACACTTGATAATCTGCCATGTAGTGTCAACCACAATATAAGCTAGTGCCTTGGAATCAGTCCTTTAATCAAAATCAGTTTACCCCATGTGATTTTGTGAAACTGAGGTCATGGATAAGTACCTTTTCTTTATCCTGAACTCCCTGTCTGTAGTGTATGCTCTCAAATTACCCTGATTAGGAATACTCCTGTTCATCCACTTTCTTGCCTCAAGTATTTTCCTCAGCACCTAACAAGCTTGCTTTGGTATTTTCATGGTCTCCAAAGCTTGATTTTTTATGTAGAAAGTGTGAATCCATATTACCCATAGTCTGTCCTCCTTCTGTGATGCATCTCAGTGAAGCTTAAATGTGGCAGCTTTATTCCAGACAAGCTTATTAATGGCGTTCATTCCTCCTACAGACTTGGATTTACAAATTGTTTCCTATGAAATCAAAGCTTTCTTAGAGAAATCATTACTAAATGTCAAGAGAAAAGTTCTACAAACTGTAGTCGCCGTCGTTATGATCTTATTTGGTTGTAAAAATATTTGAGCCCAGTAGGTTTTGCAATGCAAATAGCACACTTTTGATAAGTTGTAGTCTACCACTGTTAGACAGTAGCTTTGCAGACCAACATTTAACTCTAGAAATCACCCTTTCTATATTTGGCTAGCATTGACTGATAGATAATCTCCTTGTTGAGAGTGAAACCCCAGATACTTGAAGGGAAATTCACTTATGGATAGCTTTAGCTCATCAATTATACTGTCCTTGAATTCTGTAGTGACCCCTGCAATATACATAGAATACTGTAAAAGCTTAGTCCCTATTGACTCTAGTTATTCAGATATAAATTAAAATTATTTTAATTATATAGTATAAATTTCTTTAACTGCAATATATGTTTTTTAAGGAGGGTACTAGAGTTCGAAGTTAACAAGTATGTTGGTTGATTCGATCATTATTATAATAATATAAAAAGAATTTTGATTATTTGTGTTTCTTCGACACTTACTTATTTTCTAGGAGATGTTTGAGATTAATCTTGATGAGCATTATGTGAAAGACAGTTGTGAGGATATTTAGAAAAATAGAAGTCGACAATGGTGTTACAACTTGAAACAAGAATTTAAAAGTGCACGCTCTGAGGAAGAAGCTCGTAAAATTAAAGTGCAAGGGTTGGCCCAGAAAATTGGAATAAACTTTGTAACATGTGGATCAGTCCAGAGGATAAAGTAACCTATATTTATGTTTTTGATGTAACTAATTTTTCATTAATCAACTGACGACCACAGTCCACTATGTCCAACAGCAAACACAAACGCCTCACTTACCGCTCCTACCATCTGGAGAACCACCTCATGTTAACAATAGTGTACATCAACCAAGATTGTACTACAGGTCCACATTTAGTACTAGCTCGAACATTACAAATATAAGTTATTCTTCTATATATCTGCTGAACTTTAATCTCTTTTTGTTCAAATATCCGTTGGTTGCTTTCATCCATAGTTCCTATGTACCATATTGAAAACTAGGGCATCCTGAGTCTTCCCTTTTGCATTCTGTATTACTCATTGCATATGATCCTCTCGACTGTTGGTGTGATGACTCGGTCTTTGCATCCTTCTAAGCAGCTTGCTCTATAATTAACTTGGAAAATGCACAATGCAAGAACAAATATTCATTTGTTTTAATTTCATTTTTGCACAACATACAGTTAGGATTGACCTCCATTCCCAGTAGCAGTCTGTCTTTTATATTCAATCTTGTATGCATCTGCAGACACATATTGAAAACTTCTTTTGGCCTTTCTGTATTTACATATATTATACGCTTTCATGGGACTCTTGTCTCTTCTCCCAATAACTTGTAGTATAACTATCTGATCATCCCTTGCTATTTAGAACCGTTGGAATTGGCTCTACACTCATAAATATCATTGTTATTTAAGTTGTAATATTTATATTTTTTTATAGAAATGATGTGATATAGAAAAGGTCAATCAAGATAAACTTACATGGGGTCAAACATATTTGTAGCAGCTCATGCTGAAATTGTAAGTTATATCATTTTTTTTTTACTGATGATGCTTCAATACTATTTCATAATGTTTTCTTATTCTGTAGGGTGAAACTAAATCTGATGGCGTATATCCTAACAGAATCGAGTTCTACAAGCATACTCATTACACAAATGAAAAAGGATGGTCATCTGTCGAGGCTAAGAATCACTATGTAAGAAAAAAAAAATTGGTCAAAACTAGCGATTTTTTTTATACCAGAAAATGATATTTACAAAGCTAAGCAACTTCTAGCTATCTACTTCTCAATAAACTAAAAACAACCTATCAAGCTAAGTAAGAAAGCATACGAAGCAGTAGTTATACAATATTATTTATATTCCGAGAGATAATACTTCTCTAGTGTGTTTGAATCAAGGCAATCATTTAGAGTTTGCTAATTAATTTCCTACCTGGCTAGATCCCTTTCTCTAACATGTATGTGAAGAGCAATCTCTTTATTGACTCTCTCACATTGGTAGGAAATTGATTGAAATCTCGTAACATTTCTTTTTCTCCAGATGAAGTACATTACAATAGAAAAAGGCACATCTAATTATTGCACCTTTTTCAGACTTCTGACTTGTGCATCTGTTAGCCCATTCCAATTCAGTCTGTCAGGTTTCAATGATACCTATTAAAATCCAACCAGCTCAATAACCTTTGTCATAAAGTGCTAGTAAACACATATAAAATAGAGGTGATCAAAAGTTTCAATAGTTGCTCCACAGAATACACTCTTCGGTGAAATTTGGATACCAAACTTTTATAATATTTGTACTGTTGTCAATTTTCTCCAAGATGTTTACTACAGTATAAATTTGTGTCCTGAATCGATGTCTTAGGTTAATGTTTTTTTAGAAGTTGTGCTTTTTACGTAGGAAAACCTGAAAGATTTGAAAGATCTAGACACTTCAAATGATTCTCTCATGACTATTGATGAAATTGTGGATACCGTACTTGGAACAAAATTGAGATACGTAAAAGGTCTTGGTTATGGTCCTAAACCTAAGGCTACAAGAGCCACACAAAGGAGAACGTAAAAAAAGGCAAAACAGGAAGTTGTTACAGCCCAAAGTGAGTTACATAAATGATTAAATTCAACTGAAACTGTGGTAGAAAATCAGTAGTTGCAGATACAAAAGCAGAAATCACAAATAAAAGGACTAGAGTCCAAGATAAAAGCACTAAATTCTCAATTGGATACTATAGTGGCACACCAAGAGATGTATAGAAAATTACAACTTCTTGTTAACTTACTGTCATCAAGGTTAGAAATAAAACCAAACTTATATGATGTTTTTTATTCAACTTTTTTTTATTAAATATTTACAGTATGTAAAATTAAGTATCTAACTTTGTATTTTTTAAATGATGCAGCGAAAACTGAGCTCCATCAGATTACCAACTATATGTATATTTTTATTTAATTCGCCTACTAAAACTCCATGTTTAACATAAGTTGTCTTTCTTGTATGTTTACGTTAAGGGAACAACATGATTCAACTTGTCCTTTTATTGAGCTATTGGTTTTTTTCTTCTGCTATTCACTTAATTGAAAGTCTGACTATAGTGAATACAAGCTCCTTTATGTGGTTTGATAGAAAGTAAGTGCTTATTTAATTCAAGTAAAGTATACATATCTTTTCTTCTGTCTCAAATGGAATGATGGCTTTTTTAGTGACATCAACTAAATTTTCTTACCTTTTGGTACTAGCGATTTTCTTTTCAATCATGTGAAACATGTTTCTTGAAAATGATTATTGTTGGTAACTTTATTTGCCTGGGGTTGATTTAAAATTATTACCCATAGTCCATAAAACTATAAAATCGATTGAAAGAAGAATGAAGGATAAGACTATTAATTTTAAGTCTACATCTAAAGACAAAAAATTTAATGCTAGGAGAAGCAATTTATTTTTCCCTTGTTCATCACCTTTCCTAAGATGGTCACTATTTGAATTCGTTGGAGGAGCATTTGGCTAAGGATTTTCACTCATAGAAATACAAAGGTTATAACTCCTAACTGTACTGTATAAACAATAATAAAAGGTTTTTGGAGAGCTTACATGGTCTTTTATCTCAACTGTGATGTCATTAAATTAAACGTTGGGGAATAGTTAAAGATATAACTATCTAAATGATAGTATCACTTGCATTATTTCCCACTCTGTATTACAATATTTCATACATCATATATTTTAATACAAGCTAAAAATTGTACTGTTAACACATGAAGCGCTTAAAGATGTGAAAAATATTTGTCACGTTGAATATGAATGATTTAAATTCAGCAATGAAGTTGAAAAAAAAAAAAAAAACTAATCCAATTGTGAACCAAACATTGTGATGTGGTATAGTAAATGTGATTGGACTGCTTTTTGTTAGGTTGGCACATTGCTATCCAAAGCATCTGCTATGTTGTTAGCTTTCCTGAAGCTATACCACATTATTAGATTTCACAGCTTCTTCAATAGTGACTTGTAAGAGGAAATGCTAGATTCATAAACTGGTTGGGAGTGTGGTAATAGTTGAAGAATTTCAGTAGAATCTGTTTCTATATCTAGAGATTTGATATTATTTGTATGTGCCAATGTGAGATCTGTGCATCAAGTTTATTCATCGTATGATTCTGATCATAACTTTTGCAATAGAAATCAAACACCCAATCACTATTGTAGTTTTAAAAACACCACCAGTTCTAGCATGAGAATTTGCAGAGAAAAAACTCCATCTATGTTAAGCTTAACAAAATTTGGGGAAGGTTGAGACTATTTAATAGAATAGTAATGGAGTTATTATCATTATGGATACTTGAATTTCTAATACAATAATATTATCTATAGATACCAAGTTGAATTTAATATTATAGATGTAATTACTATGATTTGACTAGACGTGTTCCTGTTAGACACTTCAGAGTTAATGTAGTAATATTTTTAGTGTTGAATTATTTGTGCGTAAATATCTCAAAGTTAATTGCTTTGGTACTTAGAACACGACAAGTTTAGTATTCATATATTATCAATACTTTCAGCTTATGGCAAGTGACTTGGGAATATATTCTTTTCAAGAAATGTTATATAGGTGTTGTATTTGGTAGTTAAACACTTTAATCTAATTTAATTTTTCTCTTTTTTGCACAGGTATAAAAGGTGAGAAATTGAACCAAGACTAAGTGCAACGTAAGAGTCACTATATTATTGGTACTTTAGAAGAAACCTTCACTTTTCTGTCTTAGTTTAGGAGTAATATTTAGTGTTATTTCAGCTGGCTTTTTTAGTTATTCGACATATTCCACTTTTAGTTAAGGTGTTTGTAATGAAATATTACATTAGTATAATTGTAGTCGTTCTTAGGTGTATTATCATAAAGCAAATTTTATTACTGTTTGACATGCATTATTATTTTAGTTTTATTTATGCAAATCTAATATGAAGGATAATATCAATAAAAATAATTAAATGTTATTAAATATTTGCAGTTAGTGACAAAAAAAAAATTCATCAAAAATAACTTCTATTAATTTTTCAAGACATATTTTTTTCTTTACCAAAAAAATTAATTCGTCATAAGTTAGACTACATTTAGTGACAAAAAATATATGTCCCATTACCTTCAGTTTTACTGGATAAGATTAAATTTTGTCTTTTAGGACAATTATAATTGTCATTAATGATGTTAATTTTTTGTAACGATTCTATGTTGTTGGTAAAGCATACTTTCAGTGACAAGATGATAGATTTAACTACAAATTCGTTAACCCTTTTATCATAATACATTTATCACTAATTTAGAAATCTAAGGATAAAACTCTTTTTTCCTTTACATAAAAAATAGCCATTAGTGATGAAATTACATTTATTCGAATACGAAATATGTATGTCTTTTGAGATGTTTGGTGTCGTCGCTGATTGAACTAGGATGTTAATGAGTTTTTAATGACAAAATTATGCTATCAAGGACAAGAAAATATATTTTTATGACAAACAAATCTGTCAGAAGCATGCTTCATTTAGGGATGATTTTTTAATTTGATAGTTAATTCGATATTTTGGTCGACGAAGCACTAAATTGTCTTTATATACATTTAGCAACCCACTTTTAGGGACGACTGAGTGACAAAAATTTTTTTGTTACACAAAATCTTTTATGACAAAATATGATTTATAAGTGACGAAATCATTTGCCACTGATAACCAAATTTATTGTAGTGGGCGGAGGAGGAGAAATTAGGGAAGAGAAAACCACGGACGTGTTATATTCACATAACAAAAGGTCAAGCTGAGGATAAAGAGGCCAAGACAAAGCATCGATGACGGTTATAGATTCCTATCTGTACCCCTTCTTCATAGACTCAATTTTATTCTTGGAAGCGAAGAACATAGTAGATTTATAACAACGTTGTCGTCGGATATGTAACAAACCTCTATACGATGTGAATTTATAAGTCAACGGAAGAAAATGAAAATGGAATACAGCAACTGAACAAACCCATTAAAACTTTGGGTGAATTTTTCGACGAGTAGGATTTAGAGGTTGTTTTTTGTCGTGTCGTTGTTGTGGGTTCAACGGATTTGGATTTGCTGAAAATGAAGTTCGCATTGTTCTGGAGTTACGGTGAGTTGATCAGAAAAATGGATTATGGGGGTGGAGATTTTCGACTGAAATCATTGAGGGTTTAAGACTAAAACATTATACATATTCATCTATTTTTGAAGTGATTTCATCGTTAAAAGTTTTTTTTTCAATATACGTTGAACATATTATTTGTCAATTTAA
>JBDJHY010231446.1:0-11015 GCA_039654485.1 Withania somnifera
CTGAAGTCATCCCAAAATAAATACATACAGAAAAAATTAAAATCAAACCAGAATTAAATAACAGCGACAAAGTCATCTTATTAGAGGAGATATAATACAATATCTTAAAGTTATGGAACTTCATAACCACATAATTCAAATATTAATACTATCTAGGAGAATAATTGTTTTAGCTTCAAAGTTTGTCTTACACTATGGAAAACTTTTCAAATGGAAGCTGTTAAAAACAATAGCCATTTTAAATCTTTTAATATTGTAGAAGACAATTAAATATTATAAATCTTGCATTATTGTTAAGTGAAAAATAATATCTTTATTTTTAAAAGATTGGTATATATACATGATCATTTATTTTGAAGGGAGACAATTCCACTAACTCGATATTTCTTTAATTTGAGTGTCTAATTATTTCCTTTTTAAAGAATGGAATATTATTTATGTCTTGAAGAATTAGTACATTATGAGTTGGTAATGTTAAAATAGAGAAGAAGTCTAGAACCTTTTCATTAAAATGAATCAATAAATAAATACACAAGAGTAGTTTATATAGCTATGTTACAAGATAAAAATGAAAACGATTAAAATAACTCTAAAACCTAATAAATGCTGATATCCCCTCTCAAACTCACGATGCTACAGTGATAAGCATTGAGAGTTTGTCAGACAAGAAACGGAAGCGCAAAGTCGAGAGTGCTTTCGTAAACATATCAGCAATCTGTAAAGAAGGAGGAACAAGGGGCAATGCGATGGTGTTGATTTGTAGTTGGTGGCAAGTGATACGACAATCAATCTAGATATGTTTGGTTCGCTCATGAAATACTGTATTACGAGTAATCTGAATATCACTCTGATTATCACAATATAGCGGAGTGGGGTGATAAAGAGAGATACCCATATTAGGCTTAACCTAAAGTTAAACTTAGGTTGAAGACACATTACTCACTACCGAAGCAGGGCCAAGATAGACTGATTACCACTTGTTGATTTTTGATGTTTTCTTCCTAGCCATCCAAGACTTGGGTTATAATGCTCACGTATAAGTTCACAATATCCAATCGGAAATCAGGGCCATAACAAAACCTCTTCTTTTCATTCTTCTCTTTTTTAGGGTACTTAAGCAGTTTGGTTTTAGTAAACATAAAAGGGGTTCAAATTGAATATTCATTAATTGGTTGGTGACTCTTTTAAGACTTTAGTGACTTATCAAAGAAGTCCTAGGATCATTTCATATAAGCCTACTTGCAACTCAGTTATAATAATATATATTATAATAAAAGAGTAATTTTCTAGAAATAATCTAAGAAAGATGTGTATAATAATAAATCTCATTCATATATATATATATATATATATATACATTTACAATGTATATTTATAGTAAAATAGTAGTTTTCTATAAATTGATTAAAAATAGTAGTACTGAAAACTCTATAATCATAACAAACTTTAAAGAAATGATAAGTGAAATTTCACCCAGCATCAATTTTTTCGGGGATTAATCTAGGTCTAAGCTCATCATCCTTACATTTTTATTTAGATTATTTAAGTCTTACCCTTCTGATGAATAAAAAAATATCACCAATAATCCTGCTATGAAATCTAGGTTACAATTTCGAGCATCAATAATGATTTTTGGATAAGTACCTGCAAAACAAAACCCAGGGTGGTCCCCGGAGTAGTTTTCCGATGCTTAAGTTAGCAAAGAGATTTTGAAGAGAATATCAATAATATTTTAGAGTAGCATATTGAGCGTACCTTTGCTTTTCCACTGTTTGAGCTTTTATAGCTGGTTCTTATAACAACTACATTAGTGGGTAGTATAAATAGGGAATAACTTTCGTAGTGGTTATTGTCACTTTCTTTGTAACTGTCGTTGCCTCATTAGTGGGGAATGATTCCCTCAATGGTTGTTATCACATTAATGATAATTATCTTACCGTCATTAGTGGGGAATGATTACCTCAACGGTTGTTACCACATTAATGGTAATTATCTTACTTTTACTCTTCACTTATAATGTTGTTAATTGTAATTATTAATTACTAATAATCCTTTGTTACTACCGTTATTCTATAGTAGTCCTCCTTCCGGGAGTCAAAGTGTGTGTTTATGCCACTCGGCTGAAATCGTAGAGCAGGGATCAATTGTATTTCTCAGGGTGGTCCCCGAGGTCATTTGTAAAGAGAAAGTGCTCTGACTATGCTTAATGATTCACCTCAGTTGTATTGCCGAGGTTTTTAGTAAAATGATGGGTGTGCAGAGGTAGCCCCTGCTGAGGTGAACTGCATACATGCTGACTGTGATAACAACCATCATGTGGCTGAGGTTCTTGGATCGAAGTGGTATCTTCCGAGGTCGTTATGACCTTTCTTTTAAGTGAAGGGTTTTTTCTTGTCTTTACAAACCCTAGCTAAGCGAAAGTGAGTGTGTCACTTCGGGTATCTTTTGGGGAAATAGTATGGTTGGGAACTTTTACAGGTCATCTGGTTTTCCCACCTCTTCATTTTCATTGCTTCATTTTTCCCCACTTTTTCTTTCCACGTGTCACAATCCTCTGATGGATGCACATGTGTCATAATCCTTTTAATAGACACGTCATTTTAGGTACTTTTTACCTAGGGAATATGTGGTATTTACTGTACCGTCATTTCATTTGCTCTTCTTTTATTAACTACGCACCTTGGGAATCTAAGTCATATTCTTACACACATTTCCTTATCTTCCCTTGTAGCCTTTCTTACTGTGTCGTTTCACCTTCCTTATTTCCAGAATCGTTCTCGCTTTGTTCTTATCTTTCTACCTTTTTGAAAATCAGTAAGTATGTCTTCTCCTTCTTCTTTTCCTTCTTCTAGTACCTATGAGGTGGAGGTCTATTGCGTAGGTAGCAATGCCCCTGACCTTCAATCTTTGACCATATATCCTTATACTTTTGAGGGCCATGCTTTGTTGGTCTCAAAGGTTTCAAGTAGTCTTTTAGTAGACTCTTTGCTACCTTTTCTTAGGGAACGTCATTCCTCCCCCCCCCCCCAAGTTTTGAATTTACCATGCCCGTCCCTGCGATAGGGCTTGCTTGCCCCCTTAGGTATTGTTTGATGTATCTGGAGTACATAGTATCTGGGTTATGTTTTCCTCTTTCTCCAATGTCATGCGCACCATTGTAGGTTTTACACTAGCCTGCTCCAAAGTTGGGCCAGAGCCTTCCTTAGTTTTGTTCAAACAATTTTTTACAGTAAAGAGTTTTGGGCCTTCTAAGGGGTGGTACTTTTTTTATCCCTCTTGATAATTTTAGGATTCTAACTCCTTCCAAAATTGTTGATTGGAAGGACAAATTTTTCTTTTTTAAAGTAGGTGGGTTTCATTTTTCCTTATACTAGAATCAAGGCAAAGTTAGATATATTGTTGCTGAGGTTGTCAATTCCTAGGACCTTGACCTTGTCGACATGATATCCCCCCCATTTCTATCGTTTCACCGATGTGGACCTATTCCAGGCAAAATCGGTGCATTTAACCTAGGTGCTGAGTTCGGTGAGGTGGTACCGTACGAGGAGGTTGCCGAAGGGACCCAAGGTAGTTAGAAGTCTATGTTTCCAAAGTAGATTCCTCATTTTGTGTTACCGATCTGACTGGTCTTTGGTTTTTTGTTTCAGTGGTGCACGTCAGGCTTGGTAAGAAAACTAAACCCTCTATCTCATCTGTTGATCTAGCTTGAGATTCAACGACTCCCAGCCCTCTTCGTATAATAGAGGTTTTCGACACCCCCAAAGTAGGCCAGAAGAGGAGCAAAAGTCTTCTGAGCTGACCCTTGCTGAGGATATCTCTAGGCAACCTCAGTAGTGTAAGTATTTCTGCATCTGGTCGTACCTTTACTCATTTCTCCTCATACTCAAGCTTTTTCTACTTTTTACAAGTTTTGTCAAAGACAACTTTTATTTTGGTCAAAAAAGTTGTCCACACCACTGAGTAGCTCAGCTGGGAGAGGGCTCAGTAGAAAGAATTAGAGGCTAGGTTGAACGCTTCTGAGGAGAAAAAAAAGGTGACCGAGAAGAAACAGAAGGTTGTCGAGATCGAGCTACACTGCTTAAAGACGGACTTCATCAATTGACAGGGGGTATTCGCTGAGGTCCTCTTTGAGAATGTTACCATGACTAGAACCTTCTCAAAGTATGTCTTATCTATGAGCGAGTCGCTGGTCACCACCACCAAGGTCGTGGTTCTAGACAAAGTAGCCGAGGTGTACCCCGATCTGCCCATCCGAAGTGAGCATTTCGATTATGAAGCCGAGTTCAAAGCTCGAGTAACTAAGGACCTCATTACGATATTACTGGACAGACCTAAGCTCCCCTTGATCTAGTTTATCGCTCAGCACCCCACTCCTCTATCAATGAAGGATTTAAGGGCATGCACTGAGGACGCCAACCCTAACATCCAAGAGTTCCTGGCTTCTGGGGGAGCGCCACATGCTAAGGAGAAACCAGCCATCCCCAAGGTCCCTTCGATCTCTCACGCTAAAGACCATGTCTAGGCTCCAACTGCTAAGCCCCTTATGGAAATAGAGTCCATCTTGGCCGTTGAACAGGTAGGGGACAATGATTAGATTTAGGGCCTTTTGTAATTTTTTCTTCTTTCTTCCTATTGTAGTCATCTCAGCCTACTAGGACTTTATCAATAAAATGAAACTTTTTCTCAATTCACTTTGTGCTTGCTACCACTTCTAACACTTTCATCTTTTACTTTTCAGCAAATTATCCCTTACACACTTGAATAAGTGGAAAGGGAAAACTTCCTCCTCCAAAGGCTCATTCATGATAGAAATATGGAGCTCCATACTAATAATGAATGCATCAAATATTTTCGAACTCGGATGTCTGAGAACGCCGAGTTTTGGGGTTTGGTTAATAAGATGAGAGCCTCTAGTGAAGAGAGAAAACAGCTCAGGTAGGAGAATGGAAAGTCATCGCGAAACCTAAAAACTTTGAGCGAGGATGTCCTTAAACTCATAAGCAGTTCTGAAAAGTTAGTTGCTTATTGGAAATCTAAAGCAACTCAGTACAGGCTGGACTTCGACCACCATGAAGCTGAGGTGAGTCTCCTCCAAGATTCGGTGCATGAATATGAGAAGATAGTATTCATTGAAGGGGGATTACTTACCTTAGAAGAGGTGGAGGAGAGGGTTAACGAGCTGACAACTATCCTTACCATCATAGCTTCCATGTATGGAGAAGGTTCCCTTTGCTATCAATGAATAAAGTCATCCTCAACCACGTCCTGGCCATGTATGAGAATGTGAAAAAGAATTCATAGCATTTTTTATTTAACCTGCAGGCCAGCACAAGTCGGTAGAACACATTTTCAGCTACCTCCTTGGGCATCATACCTGTGCTAGATGGGTCGGTCTATAGTAGACCAACTCGATCCTGACGAGGTCATAGGAGTTAGGATAATTCTTTTTAAGAAGTATTATACCTTGTTATCTTGATAGGCAGAAACATTCTTATGTAAATGGTTGTACAACTTTAAATAAAATGACTTTATTTTGCATACCTGTTTTTTATGGTATTCTTGCTTTCATTTCATATTGGTGACTTACTTTTATGTATCTTCCCATGACAGTGATTATACGATGCTTGGCCGACACGATTGGAGGTGAATTTAACTTGTGTTTTTTGCAGCATTTTGCCAAACTGAGTTTTCGTAGATGAGATTGATTTAATTTCTAATTTAGCGGTACTCTGCCGAACTGAGCTCTCATAGACAAGGTCGATTTAGTGTATGATTTGCGGTGCTCTGCCAAAATAAGCTCTCATATCTGAGGTCAATTTATAATTTTGCGACATTCTGTCGAACCAAGCTCTCATAACTAAGGTCGATTTAATTCATAATTTATGGCGCTTCACCAAATTAAGCTCAGGGTGGTCCTCAAGGACAAGTTAATTTATGATTTGCAGCACTTTGGCCAAACCGATATCATCGTGGTCCTCGAGGTTGATCTAATTTGTAATTTTTTGCATGGCCTTTCTTAGGGTTAGGTTTTTCCCATGCTCCTTAGACTGGTTTATAGCCGTAAAAATTGACAATCACAAACACTAAATGTAACAAAGGATAATCATAAGAAATAAACATAATTTTAATCATATATTACTAATGAAATCTTCACAAATTACTTACATGCTAGGTTCTGGGTATTTATGTACCATCTAGTCTGGCTAATTTGTCCCTACCTGCATTGGAAGCCTCAATTATCTGATAAGGGCCCTCCCCGTCTGCCACAAGCTTTTCCCATCTTTTCATCTCAGCTGGCTTCGTTTCGTCTCAGGACAAGCTGGCCTGGGCTAAATTGGGTATTTTTACCCTGTTGTTATATATTTAGCCATAGCTTATTTGTATTTTGCCTCAAAAATGGTTGCCATCTCTTTTCTCTCCTCCAGGAGGTCGAGGTTCAGCCTGAGCTCTTCTTCATTTTCTCATTAAACATAGTGTAATGATCTTGGGTTGCGCACCCATATCTTAGTTGGGATCACTGCTTCCGTTCCATATGTAAGATTGAACGGGGTTTCCCCGTTAGGTGTTCTTGGGGTTGTCCTATATGCCTACAAGGCATGAGATAGGTTTTCTACCCAATCTTTTTTAGCTTTGTCTAGCCTTGTTTTTAAGCCTTGTAGCAGTGTCTTACTTGTGACCTCGACTTGCTCGTTTGCCTGAGGGTGTGCTACCGAGGTGAATTGTTAAGTGATTTTTATCTCCCCACACCATGATTTGCACGGGTCATCTGCAAACTACTTCTCATTATCCAGATAATTTTCTTTAGTATCCCTAACTGATAAACAATATTTCTCCATACGAAGTTCAGAATCTTTTTTCTCGTGATTATGGCCAAGGGCTCTACCTTTACCCATTTAGTAAAGTAGTCTATGGCTACCATTAGAAACTTCACTCTTCCTGGAGCTTCAGAAAATGGTCCCACAATGTCAATGCCCCATTGGGTAAAGGGCCAGGCACTCTGCACCGAGATCAACTCTATCTGAGATCGTCTAGTATAGGGGTATAGAATTGTCACTTTGAACACTTCTGGAATAATCCATGTATCTCCTGGAATAAAGTGGGTCAGTAATAGCCCTATCTCAGGATCTTTTTGTCAATCCCCTTGCACCCGAGTGACTACCACAAGAGCCCTTATGGATTTTCCGTATTATGTAATTTTCTTGAACAGGCCCTATACACCTCGGCAAAGGCTGCAAAAAGGATCTCTTATAAAGGATTCCATTTTCCAACAAGTACCTGGGTGCTTTGAGGCAGAGTTTCCTTGCCTCAGCAGGTTCAAGCAAAGTTTCTCCAGAGGTGAGGTATTTTATTATTAGGGTCATCCAACTGTCGTTGACCTCGTCTACCACCGAAATACTGACCTTATGGATACTCGGGTCGTGGATCTCCTCAATTAGCTTCTTTTGAATTTTCCATCCTTCTTTGGAGGATGCCAACTTTCTAAGTGCATCTGCTCTCATGTTTTCTTCTCGAGGGATCTTGTCTATCTAAAAGTAGGAGAATTTTCCTGGCAGGCCCTTTACTACCTCCAGGTATTTTTTCAACTGGGAATCTTTCATTTCGTAAGTTCACTTTACCTGATTGACCACGATTTGTGAATCGATGAAGACTGAGAGTGACTTTACCTTCATCTGCTGAGCTAGGCGAAGACCTTCTATCAATGCTTCATATTCTACCACTTTATTTGTTATTCTAAAGGTGAAACGCATGCGTATGGCATCTCATTCCCCTCAAGGCTTTGGAGTAAGATCCCAGCCCCACTACCATCTTCACTGGAGGCTCCATCTATATGCATGACAAAAATGTCACTAGGCACTTGGGGTTCCTTGTCAACCTCAGCCTCCTTCGTAGAAGATTTTATTTCCCCTGATGTAGATTCATGCATTTCTACCAGGAAATCTACCAGAGTCTAGCCTTTGATAGTTTTTCGAGGTTGAAAGGCAACTTTATGCTCTCCGAGCTCAATTGCCCACTTCATCAGTCTCCCTGATGCTTCAGGTTTCAGCATTACCTATTTAAGAGGTACATCTATTAGCACACAAATGGGGTGTGCTTGGAAGTGGGGATGAAGTTGTCGAGCTGCCATTATCAGTGGAAGCACTATTTTTTTTAATGGGCAAGTATCTCGCTTAGACTCCATGCAGAGCTCGGCTGACGAAGTAGACTAGTTTCTAAGCTCCCTCTTCTTCCTTGACATGAACGGCACTGACCACTTCCCCTGCCGCTGCTAGGTAGAGATATAAGGTTTCTCTTAGCTTTGGTATAGCTAGCGTAGGCAACGTCATTAGATGTCGTTTTAAATCCTAAAAGGCCTTTTGACACTCATCTTTCCGTTGGAAATTCTTGGCATTTTTAGGATGTGAAAGAAGGGCAATTGCTTTTCAGTTGATTTGGATAAGAAGCGCCTTAGGGAAGTAAGGCACCTAGTCAGCTTCTATACATCTTCCAGGCACTTCAGCTGTTTCATCTTAGCTACCGCTCTTACCTTGGAGAGATTCACACTCAGTCCTCTCTTGGATACAACGTATCCTAGGAACCTCCCCAAGCTAACCTAGAAATTACACTCAGGAGTTGAGGGATTTCCTCCAAGTCTTTTAAGCTCGTCCCCAGGACATTACTTTTCATGATAATGTTGTCCACAAAGACTTCCACCACACTGCCGATTTTTTTGAACACTTTATCCACTAACCTTTGGTACGTGGCTATAGTATTCTTCAAACCAAAAGGCATCTTCTTGTAGAAAAATTTTCGTCAGTCTGTAATAAAGGCGGTTTTGGGGGCATCCACCTCGTCCATAAGCACTTTGTGGTAACTCTTATGCAGATTTAAGAAACTTAAGAGTTCATACCCTAAGATTACTTCTACATTCTGGTTGATGACTGGAAAGGGGTAGCAATCCTTGGGACAGTACTTGTTCAGATCTATGTAGTCCACACACATTCTCCATCCTCGCCCTTCCTTTTTTACCATGACCAAATTGGCGACCCAGGATGGATATTTGACTTTAAATAGGATATCAGAAGCCACCAATTCGTCGACTTCAGCTCGGATTACCTGATTTTTTCAGGTGAAAATTTCTTCTTCTGCTGCTATACAGGATTTATTCATGGATCCACATTTAACCTGTGGACCATCACCTCAGGGGATACTTCTGTCATATCCAAGGGGGACTAAGAGCAGACGTCCTTAAACTCTTGGAGTAAGGATATAATCCCCTGATCGAGGGCTGAGTCTCGAGATGATCCCACCTTGACTTTTTTGTAAGGAATTCGGGGTCCAATGGGACCTCAAGTACTTTTTCATCCACTTCCCCTGACAGGATGACGTGAATCCTCTGTTTCAGCTGAGGGCGAGTGATCTGTAATTTTTATTTGTTCACCTCAGGTGCTTTGTTTTTTAGCGCAATTCTCATGCACTCTTGTGAAACTTGCTGATCACCTCGAAAGGAATTTATTCTGTGTTTGGTGGGAAACTTCATCATGAGGTGGTACACTAAAATAATTTCTTTGGCCGGTGTTAGCAAATACTGTCCCAGAATAACATTGTAGTGAGAGGGTGCATTGATTACATAAAACTCAACCATCATGGTTTTATGCCTGGGGTAGTTCCCTACAGTTACTGGTAACTAGATAGTTCCTTCGGGCATCACCTCTCCTTGGAAAAGAGTTTGAGATGGTTGACAGGTCCGCCAGAAACTACCTTGGTCAATTCTGAGTTGATCAAAGCATGCTGATAAGATTATGCTAACAGTAGCAATATTATCCACATACACCCTACGTACTTCTTTATTCTCTATGATCATCTTTATTACCAGGGAATCGACATGGGGGCATCGCTCCGCGAACGACATCTTCCTCAAACAAAGTGATGACTTCTCCTGACTTGAACCACTTGTAGCGAGGTTCCTCTGGGGCACCCTTCTCGCCTCTGCTTTTAAAGCAGCTTGTGATATCTCTTCTGGAGGCCTACCAAAGATTGCATGTATTACCCCCATAACATTATTATTTTGGTTCTGAGAAGGGGGTAAAGTTGGTGCAGGGGCTCCATTTCCATACTGTTGTCTAGGGCCTACAGGGATGTGATTGGGATTGAAATAATTTCCTTGACCGGAGTATCCGTGAGTGGGGTATAGGGAATACTAGTTCTGAGGTGAATCCCACCTCCTATAATGCTGGCCACGATCTTTTCCACCTTAATTAATTTCTTTCCCTCCCTGGGGCTATATTTTCCTCATCCACTTTATCCTTAACCTCAGGAGAAACTTACGGCAGCGGCTGCATACTTTATTAGCATACCTCATTTGATGCACTCGTCGATCTCTTTGATGAGATCCTTACATGTCTCGATCTCATGACCGTGGTCATAGTTGAAGTGGCACCACACGCTCTGAGATCGTTTATTTGTTGGGGCCTACAGTGCCTGAGGTGGCCTTAGTACATCATGGTGGAGTGCCAGGATCTCGAACCTTGACTTCATCACGGGGTTAATGTCCCCTTAGGGAACTTTGGCTCACTTCCCCCCTTGTTTAGCCTATCAAAGACATTTTTTTTAGGGATTCTATCGTCCCTATATTTCCTGTCTAACCTGTTCCCTTCCCACTTCCTCTTGTTGCCTCATCCACTTTGGCAAAGTTTCTCACCACTTTGAACTACTCCTGCTCTATCTGTGGTGGATTTCTCCTCAGCTTGGTGTAGTGGTAACTAGGTTGAAGTCCACCCAAAAAACCTGAGATGACAAGTTGGTCAGTCTTGTACTCTATGTGCAGGCTTTCTTCTGTGAAGTGCTCCAGGTACACGCTTATGGCCTCTTCTCCTCTTTGCTTGACGTTTAGGAGGTCGACTGAGTTTTTCACCACATTTTTCTTTTGGTAAAAGCGGGCGTAGAAGAGCTCGACCATCTAGCGGAATGAGGTGATGTTGTTCCTCGGCAGGTCATCAAACCAGATCCTCGCTTTCTCTACTAGGAATTCTGGGAAC
>JBDJHY010231457.1:0-11014 GCA_039654485.1 Withania somnifera
AAATTAGAATAAAACATGAGCCAGTTATACAACAAGTTCAAGGAAGGCTAGATCATTCATATGCAGGCTTATGCTATAATGTACACAGTTAGGGTAAGATGCAGGCTAGATCATAACCAACGAAAAATCAAAGGAATACAAGTCATTACACTATTCAGGCCACCCAGTGAGCAACCACACTAGAAGGGAGGAGTAAACATGAATCGATGGAGTAGCGAAGCTAAATAACTCCCTAACAACATACCCAAAATTCGTAAACACCACCTGAAGACCGAGGGAAAAGGTGAAACACAAAAATATAAGGAAAGACTCCTAGAAAATAGAGCCCCAGGCCCGCCAACAAGACAGATCCTTACTTGGCGAGTATCTAAGGGACCCTTTATCATTATACCGAGGTATGCCTAAAACGAACCAAGGTAATAGTCGTGAGTGAGAATCTAGAATGGAAAAAGATAGATGTAACTAGTCCATGCACGGAACATACCCAAATTAACACTAAAAATCAAAACCACAATGAAACCTGGACTCGGCCCACTCAACAAAAATCGAAATCACCTCTTGCATCCGCCACTAAACACTGGAGAATCCTACCCAGAAAGCCTCGCTGGCATCCACTGCCGGCCCGACATATCTAAACCAAAAACAACTCCAGCAAGAAGGATAGACCAACCCTCAACTGACACAACAGGGGAAAACAACCCCTAAATAACATAAGAAGCGATGCTAGGAGGAATTACAGAAGGGCCAAGGGCTAAGGTCATAATACCTGAAACAATGAGAGGATATGGTGCTCTGAATCACTATACCGTTCGAACCTACAAAATCCAAACAATAAAGATAAAATACAAAAAAAATAACCATGAATATACTGAAACTTACATGAGAGGTCCTTGGTGTTACTCCGGAAAGTCATATGCATTTACACTGATCAGAGAATAAATAATGTCTAGCATGATCAACTGACCGATCTGGTTGGGTCCACTAACAACACGGAACCCCCTAACCCCTGAGTCAACCCCTCAAAAATCAACCACTCATCACTAAAACCTATGCCCTGAACAATATTCTTCTTAGGTGGAAAATCGATCGATGCTGGGGGCATAACCCTCTGTCGCAGGTAGACCCTAGCATAATGCTCCCGAGCCCAACACTCGAAACACCATCCTGGATGTCTGATCCTTCCACAAACACTTGCTACTTCTCTATGATCACCACTACCCCTAGGACCTTAGTGTAAAGCGCTACGTGTCTGACCTTCCCCCTGGTTACTCTGCCATAGATATATAACACCATGCGAAGGAGGGGATAAGTCCACTACTTCCCACTCTGTATCCTGATGGGCGCAATCCCTAGCGCAGTGTCCGACCTTCCCAAAATCATAGCAACCACCTAACCCCCTGCTCTGGGTGGGTAGAACGAAAGGCCCCCTATTGCACCATACACCTCCCATCGGGGCACCAACCATATTTGCTTAAGCTAGGTAGAAGGAAAGCCTCCCTCAAGTTCACCCTCTCCCTCCCTCTCGTTGTAAATTGTTTTCTCTTCCTAATTTAAACGGAGATAGAGGTTTTATTAACGCACACAAATGAAAGTTGTGGGAGCAATTAATAGGGAACTAGGAACAACTTTATAAATGCACACAAATAACAACGTCTTAACTAAACTAACAGGGCACGACGTTAAACAAAAATTAGGCATAAAAAAATAATTAACATGGTTCCTTTTAACATTACAAACTAGACATACCACAGGAGATCGTATTATTTACATTTATTGGTCCCTTCTGATGCCAATTAACCAATCCTACAAATCGACATGCATTCAATCAAATTATCAAGGACCTAGTCTAGGCAAGAAAATCTGGTATCAAATCACATTAACAATAACAACAATGGAAGGTCTTTCAACGAAATTAGAATAAAACAGGAGCCAGTTATACAACAAGTTCAAGGAAGGCTAGATCATTCATATGCAGGCTTATGCTACAATGTACACATTTAGGGTAAGATGCAGGCTAGATCAAAACCAAAGAAAAATCAGAGGAATACAAGTCATTACACTATTCAGGCCACCCAGTGAGCAGCCACATTAGAAGGGAGGGGTAAACATGAATCGATGGAGTAGCGAAGCTAAATAACATCCCTAACAACATACCCAAAATTCGTAAACACCACCCAAAGACCGAGGGAAAAGGTAAAACACAAAAATATAAGGAAAGACTCTTAGAAAATAGAGCCCCAGGCCCGCCAACAAGACAGATCCTTTCTTGGCGAATATTTAAGGGACCCTTTATCATTCAACCGAGGTATGCCTAAAATGAACCAAGGTAATAGTCGTGAGTGAGCGTCTAGAATGGAAAAAGATAGAGGTAACTAGGCCATGCACGGAACATACCCAAATCAACACTAAAAATAAAAACCACAATGCAACCTGGACCCGGCCCACTCAACAAAAATTGAAATCACCTCTGGCATCCGCCACTATACACTAGAGAATCCTACCCCAAAAGCCTCGCGGGCCTCCACTGCCTCCCCGAAGTATCTAAACCAAAAACAACTTCAGCAAGAAGGATAGACCAACCCTCAACTGACACAACAGGGGAAAGCAACCCCTAAATAACATAAAAAGCGATTCTAGGAGGAATAACAGAAGGTCCAAGGGCTAAGGTCATAATACCTGACACAATGAGAGGATCTGGTGCTATGAAGCACTATACCGTTCGAACCTACAAAATCCAAACAATAAAGATAAAATACAAAAAAACATAACCATGAATAAACTGAAACTCACATGAGAGGTCCTTGGTGTTACTCCGGAAAGTCATATGCATTGACACTGATCGGAGAATAAATGATGTCTAGCATGATCCACTGACCGATCTGGTTGGGTCTACTAACAACACGAAACCCCCTAATCTCTGAGTCAACCCCTCAAAAATCAACCACTCATCACTAAAACCTATGCCCTGAACAACATTTTTCTTAGGTGGAAAATCGACCGATGCTGGGGGCATAACCCTCTGTCACAGGTAGACCCTGGCATAATGCTCCCGAGCCCAACACTCGAAACACCATCCTGGAAGTCTGATCCTTCCACAAACACTTGCTACTTCTCTATGATCACCACTACCCCTAAGAACCTAGTGTAAAGCGCTACGGGTCTGACCTTCCCCCTGGTTACTCTGCCACAAATATCTAACACCATGCGGAGGCGGGGATAAGTCCACTACTTCCCACTCTGTATCCTGATGGGCGCAATCCCTAGCGCAGTGTCCGACCTTCCTAAAACCATAGCAACCCCCTAACCCCCTGCTCTGGGTGGGGAGAACGAAAGGCCCCCTATTACACCATACACCTCCCATCGGGGCACCAACCATCTTTGCTTAAGCTAGGTTGAAGGAAAGCCTCCCTCAAGTTCACCTTCTCCCTCCCTCTCGTTGTAAGTTGTTTTCTCTTCCTAATTTAAACGGAGATAGAGGTTTTATTAACGCACACAAATGAAAGTTATGGGAGCAATTAATAGGGAACTAGGAACAACTTTATAAATGCACACAAATAACAACGTCTTAACTAAAATAACAGGGCACGACGTTAAACCAAAATTAGGCATAAAAAAATAATTAACATGGTTCCTTTTAACATTACAAACTAGACATACCACAGGAGATCATATTATTTATATTTATTGGTCCCTTCTGATGCCAATTAACCAATCCTACAAATCGACATGCATTCAATCAGATTATCAAGGACCTAGTCTAGGCAAGAAAATCTGGTATCAAATCACATTAATAATAAATACAATGGAAGGTCTTTCAAGGAAATTAGAATAAAACAGGAGCCAGTTATACAACAAGTTCAAGGAAGGCTAGATCATTCATATGCAGGCTTATGCTACAATGTACACATTTAGGGTAAGATGCAGGCTAGATCAAAACCAAAGAAAAATCAGAGGAATACAAGTCATTACACTATTCAGGCCACCCAGTGAGCAGCCACATTAGAAGGGAGGGGTAAACATGAATCGATGGAGTAGCGAAGCTAAATAACATCCCTAACAACATACCCAAAATTCGTAAACACCACCCAAAGACCGAGGGAAAAGGTAAAACACAAAAATATAAGGAAAGACTCTTAGAAAATAGAGCCCCAGGCCCGCCAACAAGACAGATCCTTTCTTGGCGAATATTTAAGGGACCCTTTATCATTCAACCGAGGTATGCCTAAAATGAACCAAGGTAATAGTCGTGAGTGAGCGTCTAGAATGGAAAAAGATAGAGGTAACTAGGCCATGCACGGAACATACCCAAATCAACACTAAAAATAAAAACCACAATGCAACCTGGACCCGGCCCACTCAACAAAAATTGAAATCACCTCTGGCATCCGCCACTATACACTAGAGAATCCTACCCCAAAAGCCTCGCGGGCCTCCACTGCCTCCCCGAAGTATCTAAACCAAAAACAACTTCAGCAAGAAGGATAGACCAACCCTCAACTGACACAACAGGGGAAAGCAACCCCTAAATAACATAAAAAGCGATTCTAGGAGGAATAACAGAAGGTCCAAGGGCTAAGGTCATAATACCTGACACAATGAGAGGATCTGGTGCTATGAAGCACTATACCGTTCGAACCTACAAAATCCAAACAATAAAGATAAAATACAAAAAAACATAACCATGAATAAACTGAAACTCACATGAGAGGTCCTTGGTGTTACTCCGGAAAGTCATATGCATTGACACTGATCGGAGAATAAATGATGTCTAGCATGATCCACTGACCGATCTGGTTGGGTCTACTAACAACACGAAACCCCCTAATCTCTGAGTCAACCCCTCAAAAATCAACCACTCATCACTAAAACCTATGCCCTGAACAACATTTTTCTTAGGTGGAAAATCGACCGATGCTGGGGGCATAACCCTCTGTCACAGGTAGACCCTGGCATAATGCTCCCGAGCCTAACACTCGAAACACCATACTGGAAGTCTGATCCTTCCACAAATACTTGCTACTTCTCTATGATCACCACTACCCTTAGGACCCTAGTGTAAAGCGCTATGGGTCTGACCTTCCCCCTGTTACTTTGCCACAAATATCTAACACTTTGGCGGAGGCGGGGATAAGTCCGCTACTTCCCACTCTGTATCTTGATGGACACAATCCCTAGCGCAGTGTCCGACCTTCCCAAAATCATAGCAACCCCCTAACCCCCTGCTCTGGGTGGGGAGAACGATAGGCCCCCTATTGCACTATACACCTCCCATCGGGGCACCAACCATCTTTGTTTGTTGACAGACTTCCCAATTTCCACCTTCATAAATCTCACAAAACACTTTGTCTAAAGCCAACACCTGACCTATGACCTCCTCCAAAGTCAATCTCGCTACTATCAAATGCCCTGACGCTGCACGAAGTGGAAAAACCATCCCTTCAATAAAATTATACACCCTTTCCTATTCAGTAGGAAGAAGTGTTGGGGAATATTTACCATAATATGAAATCTTTTGTGTAGTTCCGCACCGGAGAAAACCCCTGCTAGATACCAATAGCTCCATCTGCACCAGCATGTACAAAAGTTCCACTAGCACCTATGAAAGGCCTCTTTCTCTCCATTTGAAAAGAAAGAAGTCAATCAAACACTTCCTGGAACCGACACAAGTACCACACATAAGGAGAGTCAAGGAAAAGAGTGTGTTTCTATAGCATTCTTTAGACTCTCGAAGATAGGCCATGAATATCTCCGCACCGATCCATATGACTCTACTGGCACTTGCTCCATTGTCACAGAAACCAGTGAACCCAAGCTATGATACCTCTCAGTGACAACCTAAAACCTGGATCATAATGGCGTCTATCACCCTCAAGTAGACAAGCCGTAATCCCTCAGTCCGGAGCAAAAAACAATAGGCTGATAACAAATGACCAACAGTAATACAACAATAAGGAGTAAGATAAAAGGAATATATATACAAAGGCAAGAAAACTACAAAACCTTCCAGAGTTGTTGTCTCTGACAAAATGGAGCTAATTAAATCGGAGTATCCACAAGATAATATATATAACTACTCTAACAGGAGGTAAGTACAAAACTAGTTTGACCTAAATAGGATAAGGTAGAAAACCAACACATTTGGAGAATAGGCTCAGCCCCAATACTGGAGCTTACCTTGATCTTAAAAGTCACCTACTCCTCTACTCAGCGCAACCACTTCTCCTACAAAGGCCCGCGCTAGTATCTGCACCATAAGAAAATTACTTACGTGTAGCATGAGTACCAAAATATAAGGTACCCAGTACGCATCATCAGACGACCTGACACAAATCAAATATAAGTAAGAACAACGAGTAAGTAAAACAGGTTAGAAGAAAAGCAAGTAAAAACATTACAAAAAATAAAGCATAATGATATGGAAGCGACTAAAAGTAACAAACGTTAATCATAAGCCCACAGAAGTGTACCAGGTAGCCAACTTACTTAACTAACCAGTGGAACAAGTACAACTAAGGAAAAATAGGCATATAAGTAAAATAGAAAGCAATTAACAGAAAAAATCTAAGGGTGCCCCATCCCATTAGTGGATACTTACAACACAATAAAAACTCTCCATTACTCCTCCCTTAAACCCAACGAGCACAAATATGTAAGAATGAATGCGTGGGAGTTCTAGAAAGTAAATCTGAACTGTGCCATATCATACCTAGGGACTCCGCTCGAAAAAAAAACAATACCTGGGGACTCCGCCCCAACAGTGACAATACTGGGGAATTCACCCTAAAAGTTCTATACTCGAGGTCTGTGCCTCGGAGGACCGCGCTTGAAACTCGAGTGTAGGGAAAATACCCAATCGGTACCTATAACTGTGTCATATCGCAGGACTTTTCCCTAAGGTGCCAATACAGGGGACTGTGCCCTAAAAGTTCCATACTCGAGGTTTATGCCTCAGAGGACCACGCCTTAAACTCGAGTGTATGGAAAATACCCCATCAGTAAATATAAAGGAGGTCGGTGCCTCGTCAGCACCATACTCAAGGTCATTGCCCTGAAGAACCACGCCTCTAGATTGGAAGCAGGGTCTAAACCTTGATAACACCAGTCATACCACCCAAGTCAGTAATATTCACGTGCATGATCATAGCATAAAAATAATGATAATAAGAGAAATGAAAGCCATAGGGGTCTCGGCCATACTAGTGCCAATTTGAGTAATGATACATGTATCATCTGTGATAGTTGAAAGCTCTTTTTACCTTTCATATAAAAAATAGCGCAATACCACATGGTGGTCGTTGCGATACATATGAATACAAGAAAAATCCCTGTTTTGTTGGTTGATAAGTCGAGAAGAACTTATATAATTAGTTAACCTGCGAATATAAAGAAAACACAGCCACGGGACGCGTCAATGTTTAATACCCAACCCCCAAAAATGTAAAATTCATGAATGTCGTTCAATCAAAACAAAAGGGAAGGCATTTGAAGTATAGAAAGTCCAGAAGCCACCAGCTAAGTGCATCACTTGCCCGAGTAATTATCAAGAACACAACCCCTCGGTCACTTCCCATAGTCTGGGAACACTAACCATAGCCTACATCTAACAATCGGTGCCTGCACGGGGCCCGAAAGGCAAACAAGCGCAAATAATAAAAGGAAAGTCTTGCCAACTACTAATCTAGTCCACCGAATTGCTAGAAAAAACTAGCATTCAACAAGAACCCAGTCTAAAATAAAGGAAAACCTAGCCTATCTGGACACCGATGAAAAGCTCCTACAAGGCGCGCTAGCAACCTAAACAACTCAGAAATCACCCAACACGACTTATTGTGCCCACAGTCCGAAAAAATTTACCAAGGGTACCAATGCGTAGAGCACAACACGACAAGTGCATGGTATGAAATTGAGGTGAAAATGATAGGAAACAAGGGGAAATCAGGTTACAAAGTAAGGAAATTAAACTTTTTACAACAATACTAAAAGGGATGAAAATGATGAGAATTACCCGGGAAAAAGCTTGCACCATGAGATCACACCGCCTCCTAAGAAACTCCTTTTCCTAGCTCAAAACACTCTAAAAATAGCTCCCAAGGTTCAACTATGGAGGTTTAACCGAATGGGAAATGATCTCAAATGAAGGGGATAAACCCCTTTAAAACATACGCATGGTCGCTGGTGCACCCTTATGACCATTGGGGAGACCTTCCTAGGGTAAGATGGGGATCTTTGGTGCACCCTTTGTAGGGAAGAAGCCCTATATGTAGGGGTAATACGCTGGGGGTGGCCCAAGGGTTGCTGGGGCGACCTGCAATCACCACCAACACACAACTCAAGAGAAAATACTTGGGGGACCTAAAATAAGCATGTGTGATTATGATGAGATGTTGAATGAGTGTTTATGCTGAGATGAGTTGTACTAGGGGTGTTTTAAGTGTTTGATGTGTACCAATTTTGTTGTTTCTCGAGAACACGCAAAAGATTTAGTTGACGGCGTTGATGTGACAATATTTTACGTCACATTGGGCACCTAAAACCCCAAAAATAGAATATGTTCTTGAGTAATAACAATGTGTTTTAATGCATTTATTATGTGTTTATAGGATCAAGTCGATACGAGGAATTTTGGAGCAATTGAATAGAAATAAGGCAGTTTTTACATAATTAAGAGATGTTTCACCTGTCACCAGAAGAATTGTCTAACCCAGTCATTCGACTGGAATAACATTGGTTAATATGACTTAAACAGATGATGGATCAAACAAACCATTTGAAGACAGATAATTCACTTGACTACGCCACCTAACTAAGGCTTCACTGGATAAAGATCAAGAACCAGGAGGCCTCTACAAACTTTTCATCTATTGGGAGATAGTTTGCCCAAGGTTATCGTCTCCTGCGAAGTTCACTAGATAAAAAAGGTGACAGATGAAAAACCATAAGGTCAGACTGTCACTAAGAAATTTGTCTAATGTCTCTCCCGAACCGAACGAAGGCTCAGTCTGAGTTTTTAATGTTGCACTTACACCCATACTCTATAAATAGAAGAATTAGCATAGTTTTAAGGGACTTTTTGACAGAGAGATATTTGGAGAGAATTAAGACTTGTGATTTTAGGGTTAGCTACCTGTATTCTTTCAAGAACACAAGTGTTTAATTCCTTGATCATCATTCTACAATTAATTGGAAGATTTATTCTGTGGTATGTTACTCACTACTTTATAGTTTCTTTATTGTATATTGATATCAATGGCGGGTTAAACCCCCAACCCTAGAGTTGTGGGAACCATAGGTTAAATTGCATTAGGGTTGCAATTCATATAGGGTTTTTGCATTTATTCTAAAGTATGAACATAATATTTGTATATTAAAGGATTTTTAGTTATTGTAAACAGTGGAAAACACTTACGTTTAACTAGCACTAACCCTATGGTTAAAACTAGGAGTGTAGATTATGCTAAGACATTGAGGGCGTTAACCCTCATCTAATGGTTGCCGCCTTAGCAAAAGTAATCGTCTTGAGTTACCACAATAAGCACAATGCACTCATTCAAAGTCCTCACCCATGTAAAAGAGATTTGCTTAGGATTAAATGTTTAGAAACAGTTAAGTAAATAGTGTTGGACTTGTACATAACTATACGTTCAGGAAAGATTTCACAAATGTATAATGTTACAATCCACAGGTTGGTGAACCCTAGTGAACATGAACCTAGGTTAATGACACACTTGACTCATTCTATAATTGCAAGTATTGACAATGAACACCGTAAAGCCCCCCTTTTACTTTTGTTTATAGATTGAATAAGACACCAACTATTAACTACTGCTATAGGGCGTATTCCCGATACCATATTCCCTGTTGGATCAATCCCTAACCTAGTTGGATTCTATATTTGGACAACAATTTCTTATTCATCATAGGGAGGTTTAATTTGAACATTATCAATCAACATTCTTCCAAAACAGCCTTGTATCTCTATTTTGGCTACGCCGTTGAGTCAAAAATGTCGTTTTGGGTATGTGTGCATAGTTTATTTGCATAATATGGACCCTGAATGAATTTTTGGTGGTTTTCAGGCTTTTTGACTATTGTAGATTTTTTGCAGTAAACTGTATCTAGTCCAGAGGGGATTCCTTCTTCGCGATTGTGGAGTTTCCTTACTTGATCGTGATACCTTTCTCCCATTGCCCTTTGTGATCGTGTAATCCCTTCCACATGATCGCAATAAATCTATCCTCCTTAATTCTTTGCGATTGCGAACCCTAGTCATCTGATCGCGATGCCTAGTGCATCATCTCATCACGATCGCGACCCCAGCTCCATGAGATCTAGATGAACAAATGCTTGACAGTATATAAAATTCTTCCTCGAAATTCTAATTCATTCTTCCCTTTTTTTCTTCAGTTTATCTCTATCCCAACAGCTTAATTGAGTCAAAATCAAGCTAGGTTGAAGGAAGGTCCTCCCCTAAGTTCACCCTCGCCGTCCCTATCGTCGGTAAGTTGTTTTCTTTTCGTAATTTAAACGGAGGTGGAAGTTTTACAAATTCACACAAATGAAAGTTGTGGGAGCAATTAATACTAGGAAAAACTTTTTAAATACACACAAATAACAAAGTCTTAACTAAACTAACAGGGCATGACACTAAACCAAAATCAGGCATAACAAATTACTTAACATGGCCCCTTTTTAACATTTTAAACTATACATATTACAGGAGATTGTATTATTTACAATTACTGGTCCCTTCTGATGCTAATTAACCAATCCTACAAATCGACATGCATTCAATCAGATTATCAAGGACCTAGTCTAGGTGGAAGATCAACTGATATTGGGGGCATAATCCTCTGCAGTAGGCAGACCCTGACATAATACCCCCGAGCCCAACATTCGAAACACCCTCTTGGAACTATGATCCTTCCATGAACAATCGCTACTTCTTTATGATCACCACTTCCCCTAGGACTCGAGTGCAAAACGCTACTGGCCTGACCTTCCCCCTAGTTACTTT
>JBDJHY010231496.1:0-11013 GCA_039654485.1 Withania somnifera
ATATCTTCGTGGTACTCTCACCTTCGGCTTGATCTTTCCACGAGCAAATAAGGTGAGCTTGGTGGGTTATAGTGACAGCTCACATAACATTGATATTGATGATGGAAAGAGTACTTCAGGACATGTTTTCTATTTGAATGAATGTCCGATCTCCTGGTGCTCACATAAACAAGAAACTGTGGCTTTGTCTTCTTGCGAGGCAGAATTCATGGCAGCCACAGAGGCTACAAAGCAAGTGATTTGCTTACAAGATTTTCTTAGTGAAATTGTTGGGACATCTAGCTAGAAGGCAGTGATAAAAGTCGATAATCAATCAACAATCTCTCTTACAAGGTGGGGGAGACCTATATCATCCTATCAGAGTGCAACCAAAGAGGAAAACAACCACTCAATCCAATAGTAAATAATGAAAGCCCTAATATGGAATATAAGGCCAGTTAAGTCACAAAAAGCATCTCAAAGAGTGTAAATATTGTAATTTTTTTATAAATTTGCCTTTGTTTCCTTAATGGAACCTGTTAGCATAGTAGACACATAAAAAATATATATAAGAAGATTGAGAATGCCTACAATGATATACAATAGGAATGGAAAGCTTTAGGTGTTTACAAAGTATGATTTTTTGCTGATATAGTGAGTAATTCAGAGCAACATATTACAGTCAAACTGACTTAAGTCTCCTCCAATGCAGTCCAGATGATTACAATTTCATATGCTAAGTGTAAAAGGGCATTGATAATGGAGTTATGGGAAGAAATCTTTTATATTAATAATGATATAAGGCATCCTTGGATAATAAGAGGAGAATTTAATGTTGTCTTGAATGATGAAGTAAAGATAGGTGGTCTCTCTATTGAATATGCTTGAAATTATGTGATCTTAACCAGATTCACTTTAAGGGTAGTCCTTTTACAGTTGAAATAAAAGGGCATGAGAGGATTGCATTTTTGAAAGATTGGATAAAGTACTAGCTAATTCTGTGTTCTTGGAGTTATATCCATAAAGTGAAGTAGAGCATCTCCACAAAACAGGATCAGACCATTCCCCCTTACTACTCTATTGTGCAGCTGATCAGAGAAGGATTCAGAAACATTTTAAATTTTTGAATTTTTGGACTGAACATGATACTTTTCTAGAGCTAATGAGCAAAAATTAGGACAGTAATTAATCTTTACATTATTTTTATATTTTAAGACAAAAATAAAAAAAATCAAATAGGCATTGAGCTTATAAAGTAGGGAAGCATATGGTGATATCTTTCAACAACTGATCATAAGGGAGAAGATAACTAGTATTAAAGAAAATTTATTTGAAGAAATTCTTTGTGATGTAAATGAGCTTTCATGCAGAGAGTTAAGGCTAAGTACAATAGGTATCTTTCTCTGGAGGAAAGGTATTGGTAACAAAAGGCAGGATATGAATGGTTTGATAGTGGTGACAGGAACACAAGACACTTATATAGTATAGTTAAAGGCAGGAGGCAGAGGCTAATGGTGAAAAGGATAAAAAAATTCAGGGTGAGTGGATAGAATAAGAAGGGGAGATCGTAAAGAAGAAATAGACTTCTACAAAAAAAAAATTCAGTAAGGAAATGACTCAGCAAATTTCTCTTTGTTAGAACATGTCCCTGAATTAGTACAAAGGGAGGAGAATGAGTCTTTGTAGGCAATTCCAGACTATGCAGAGATAAAGAATGTTGTGTTCAAACTTAATAGAGATAATGCATGTGACTTGATGGATTTACTCGGAGATTTTATCAAGTATGCTAGGATATTATATGCCCTGATATTACTCAAATGGTTCATAACTTCTTTACAGGTAATGCTCTCCATTACTCATACTCATTTGATCCTCATATCTAAGAAAGAAAATTCTCAAATCTTCTCAAATCTGAGACCAATAAGCATGAGTAATTTTTTTACAAGGATCTTATCCATAATATTTCATAACAGAATGGAGGATATGTTACTGAATTTAGTGTTTGCTAATCAGTCTAAATTTGTTAAGTGAAGGAGCATTATTGAGAATGTTCTCTTGGCAAGAAAGTATTGCAGATATTGGTAAGAGTTGGAATCCAGATAATGTTGTGATCAAGCTAGATATGGAAAAGGCATATGATAAAGTATCCTAGTTCTATATAATAAGATTTCTAATAAATATGGCATTTTCAGATAGGGTAATAGATATGATATAACAATTAATAGCTAAAAACTATTACTCAGTGTTAATGAATGGACAGGCTCATGGTGCCTTTTACCCAACTAAAGGGGTAAAGCAAGGAGATCCCTTTTCCCCAGCCTTATTTATCCTATCTGCTGAATTTTTTACAAAGTCTCTTAATTCATTATTTGTGATAGGAAATGCATTGGTTTTTATGCCTAAATGGAGTTCTAATCTTAACCAATTAGCCTATGCAGATGATAAAATCATCTTTGCATCTACTCACGAATACTCTATGCAGAAGATCATAGATGTCTTACAGGAATATATGACTTTGTCAGGGCAGAAAATCAACAAGATCAGAGTTGTTATTATCTCTACCAGGATGCTGAAAGGTCTGGAATAAGGTTGGTAGAAAAAATTACTGGTATACATAAAGGGTATTTTCCAATTAAGTATTTGGGTTATCCAATTTCTTATAAAAGGAAAAAGTCAAAGGAAAACCTCAGTTTTGAAAAGGAAAATATTTTTCTATGGGGAAAAGGAAGTTCTGATATCTAGTGTTCTTCAGAATATACCTATCTATGTTTTATCTGCCATAGTACCCCTTAATTATGTAATCAAGGAGCTGAATAAGATTTTTGTCCTTTTTTTTTTGGAGTAATAAGGAATCTGGGAAAAGTAAATGCTAGACAAAATGGGAGAAAGTCTATTTTCCCAAACAAGAGGGAGGACTAGGACTTAGATCTATGTATGATATTTCTAAAGCCTTGTTTGCTAAATTATGGTAGAGGTTCAGAACTAGTAATGCATTATGGTCTAATTTTCTTATCGAATAAGTATTACGAGAAGCAATCCCTGATATAGGTCAGTAGCAGACAAGGATCAGGTGTAGAAACATATACTTGACAATAGAGAACAAATTGAAAGAGTTATATGGAGAGAACCTAGGGGACACATCTACCATTTAGTTTGATAACTGGTTTACTCTAAGAACTCTATATCAAATAAATATTAAAGAAAAACATGTATTGAATTTTGAGATATTAGAGAGTTTTTATTTGAAGAAGTTTGGAACTATGGGATTATATAGTCCTTAATTCTAGAAAGAATTGTTGATCATATCAAACTACATATTAACAATGTTTAATTATCTGAATATGCTGACAAACCATGGTGGACAAGGACTAGAAATGGTCCATTCTGTGTCAAATCCTTCTAGGATTTACTAAGATAGAGAGAGGAGATTAAGAAAGACTTTAAGGTTATATGGAGTAGGAGATTAACATTCAAATACTACTTTCTCACATGGATATTCTATAGAGGGATGGTTCTAATTGCAAAACTGTTAAATAAGTAGAACCCAGATATATCTCTCTTTTTCATTTATTGTATCATCTAAGAAAGTAAACTGTAGATCACATGTTTTTAATAGGAGAGGTGGCTAAGGTCATATGAGAATACATTACAAATGTAGATATGATTCAGATAGGCCTTTATTTGAAATAAAGCATGAGAAGATAGTGGAATAAAGAAAAAATGGAGACTTAAAAGTACTTATCACGTAGTACTTATTATTATGATATGGTTTCTATGAAAGAGAAGAAATTTAGTTTTGAATGGAGTTTCTTATTCTGAAGGCAAATTCTTGGGAATTTACGAATGCTATACAAAATTTTCTCTAAGGTTCAAGATGAATAGTGAGAAGAAGTGGACTGACATTATTACAAAGTTAGAGAATTTAAAGCCCTCGATTAGCTTTAAAGATGTTAGATGGATTCCTTTTCCTAATAATGTGGTGAAAGGAAATACAGATAGGGATTTCAGGGGAACTAATGGACCTAGCTCAGAAAGATTTCTTCCTGAGGGACTCAAATGGGAGCATCATTGTGGAAAAAGGATTTCAGTTAGGTCATACTACGAACTTGGTAGCAGAGGCAAGAACTATCACAAAGTGTTTGGAATACGGTAGGGTGCATAATATCATGAACATCATTATTGAGTCTGATTCTTTAACATTGACTAAAATTCTTAAAGGATACTGGTGTACTCCTTAGGTTGTTTCTAAAGAAGTGGATCAAATTTAGAGATTGAGAAAAATTATCACTCCAAGAGTTCAACATTCCCTTAGGGAAGTAAATACCATTGTAGATTATCTTGCTAACTTAGTTTTATATTTTGCAGGTGACTATCAGCTTAATAACTATTAGGAGATTCCTAGTGAAGAGGGAAAATTATCAATCTTGACAAATAAGGATGTCCACAGATAAGAAGAAGTTCCAGGCATTAAATAAGAGCAATAAGGATTCATTTACCCTTTTCAATTTTTTTCACTTAGATAATATGGTGGTATCTCTATACGAGATTCATTTGATAGATCTGTAGAAAAACAAATCAATCTTAAGCCATGAGTGAATCATGATAAAGGGACAATAGATTTTCAAACATAACATAGATTTAACAGGAAACAAGAATGGAATTAGTAAACTCCAAATTATTAAAGTATGAGTTTCTTCAAAGGAGGTACCTACACCCAGTGAGTTGTGCGGTATACGCTAGCTATATCTTTTGGTCTTTGAGAATTTAGGTTTACCAAAATTAAAGAAAGGTGCCGAGAAATAAAACTATAACAAGAAAAGAAAATTAATTTGAGAAATCAACAGTACAAATCATCATAACATAGGATCTGATAAGTAAAGAAAAGAGATTTTATCTAACATTCTTTGTAAGTTGAGCTAGGAAAGATAGGCCAAGGTGAAGAAGATGAAGATGGAACCATTAAAGCAAACAGCTTAATCGAAGAGGGTAGAAACTTCCTTATTTCTTGTTTCCTAAAAAATTAATAATGACTAATGTTTTCCCTACACTCCCCTATTTGAGTCTTAATTTTTGGACTAAATCACTTTTGGGCTCAGTGATATTGTAAATTTCTCTCTTATTTTATAATAAAATATCCCAATTCCCTATTTAGCTTTAAAAGTATTTTTCTATTTATATGTAGCACCAATTATGTAAACTATTTTTTACGTATATACATAGAAATAATACTCCACTTCCAATTTGAATAAGAATTACATATTTAGATTATTTCTAATAAAATTCACTTTCAACTTCATTAGGAGTATTTTCAATCTTTTTAATACACAATTTAAATATTTCAAATATTTTGTAGCTCTTTAGATTTTTATGAGTGTTTGTTGTGTTAATAAAATATTGAAAATAAACTTTTTTTCTTATTGTTTAATTTTTATTGATCTTAATTAAAGTCGTTTTATTGCATTCATCTAATTCTGAGTTGAGATCGAGTCTAAGGGTCAGTCACGAGTCGAGATTTGAGATGGGGTTCCGAATTGAGGAGTCGGGGTCGACAGTCGAATATCGAGTCAAGGTCAGTTCCTAAGTCAAGCGTAAAGGTCGAGTAGTGAATCAAAAATTAGGGTCGAGAGTTTGATCTTGAGTCAGAAGTCAGGATCGTGTCTCAAGTGATACAAATATGGGTGGTGCTATCTTTTCCAAACTCATGCTTAAAGGCTTGTCCGAGGAGATGAAAGACAAAATTATCTAAAGGCAATAGGGATGATGATTAGGATCAATTTTCACCTTTAAGAGATTAATATCATATATGGGTTGTGTCTTGGGTGAGGTAAGACATCATGGAAGAAAGAAGAGTCCAAGGAAGCATTGAGGTACTCCACTAGTATAGTGAACTACTTTGATGGCTCAAGTGAAGTTTTAGAAATTTAGACTATGTTTAGTATCTATACCACTTTTGGGACAATAGTGTTATTATACTAAGTCTTAGACTATAAATAATAGCTATTAGGATTTTACTCCTTAGATTATGTTGAATTCTGAAACTATCTCTTATGAGATTTAGAGCTTGGCTAGTCTAATGTTGCTATTTAGTTTGATAGTTGTGATTTCTTGGATATCATCCCCTTGAGGTCCACCTGATAGGATTTGTGCTCATTCAAATTTTCAAATTTGAAATGTTGATTTTAATATAATCTTCATTCTTAATTTACTTCTATCGTTGTGTATTTCTTATAGAATTTGAGCTACTATTAATTATCAAAATAAGAGGACTATACTTTGAATAAATGTTGGTTGCCTATAGATATTTATAGTTTGTGTCTTTACTCCTTTGAATGTTTGCTTTTTGAGTTCTTAATAGGAGGGTTTAGCTTTCAAATAGTTAAGCTTTCCTATTAGTTCTTAGTCTTGTCTTCAAATCACATATTCATTTATCCTTTACTTTATCGTTTGCTTTCACATTTTTAGATTTACATCATCTGGTATCATAGTCATGTTTGGAATCACTCCTACGATTTTAATCCAGGATTTGTTATTACAAAAAGATGGAAATATCCAAAAATTATTCAAAATTTAATTTTTGATTTGGAGTTTTGTTTTAGTTAGTAGTAATAAATTTGTTTTCTCTAATACAAATCGATTCTAGAACTTAAATTTGAGCTTGATTGAAGTAACAGTTTAAATCTTCATTTGTTGGATTGAAAAAGTTGAAGGTTGAAAAATGGAGCTTGATATCTTGCTTTGAAGACTTGTATTTTGGTTTTCAAAAGTTGAGGATTTGTTTCTCACATCAAGAATAGCATGGATATAAAATTTCGTCAAAATCTGGGTTGATTTAAAGAAGTTTCTATTTTTGGTTCTTTACTTTTTCTTGGTGTTCTTAAGAATATTCATCTATTTAAAAAAAAAATATTTACCATAAAAGGAATGTTTGATCCAAAAGAGGAAAGAATTAGAATTATTTTTGGTGTTTCCAAAGAAAAATATTTCCCAAAAAGGCATATACTAAAGGAATAAAAGTACACAAGTAGGGTCCACAAAGAGAAGCCAACAAAAAAATTCATGCTCAGCATTATGCCAGGCCGGCGACCCCTAAGTGGTGCGCCTAGAGTGCAGTGGACTGCCCCTCCCTAGCTCAGGGATTACCGTCTGAATAGAAACTCAAAATTTTTGGCGAACATAAAATTAATTTTGGTGAACACTTAACCACTTTGGCAACCCAATACACTACTTGGTGACTCAAAACACTCTTCAAAGCTCAAGTTAAATGTTCTAAATCCTTAGTTTTTTCTTTAATTCATTTTTTATTTCTTTGATTCATAACACTAATTCTCAACAACTAATGTATCTACTAAGTTTTTTATTTGTATTAGAGTCCTTTCTTTTGTCTAGCTATTTCTTTGTGTGATTTTCTAGTTTTAGTTTCCTTATTATTTTTTATTCAAGTCCCGTTATTTGAGTCATGTTTTGATCTTCAAGAACAAGAATTACTCCAGACCTCGAGCAGAGATTGAACTTATTACGACACACTAAGTTGAAGAAGTACTAACATTGGAAATGTCAATTGAGAGGATACATCAAAGTTGTGTTTTACTTGAGTGCTTGTGAGGTTTTTCTCTAACCATTAACCGTTTTTTTGTTATGTTTATTATATCTTCTTAGGTACAATGGCTTCAGAAGAAGATGACCAAGTTCCCATTTGTTAAACTATATTAGAGGCAATCAATATCCTTACTAGAAGATTGGATTCGGTTGAAGGAAGAATATCAAATATTGAAGTTGGTTCGAGACCAATGTTTCCTTAAGTCTTTGGGAAAGCAAGTAATTTTGGTATTTTTTATCATGGATCATCACGAACCACGACCCTATGGACCTCTCAACCAAAGCCAAACATTACTACCCAAGAACTACCTACCAAACATCAAAACCAAATAACCCAAGATCTAATCCAACCAAATATTTCTCGAACATATCTCTTAGACCACAAAAACCACATTCCCATAAACCAACTCTCCAAATTTAAATTTACCCCATATAAATGAACAACGAAAGGTAATTGACTTGCAAGGAGGTCAAAATTCATATGGATAAGACTATGATGAAAAAGTGGATATAGAAAGGGCACAAAGGGACTTTGTTAATCGAGGAGGTAGTCAAGGAACTAGAATGCATATGAAAATACGAGGTAGACATGGAGATTATTGGGACTAGGCAATTAAAGAACATCCTTGTGAAATTGAGGCATATGTTGAGCAAGCAAACTATGGAGTTCCTAATCACGGGATCAACTCTATCATAATCACTCTTACAATTTTCAAAAGCGGTAGTGATACAGAAGAATGCTTGCAATAGGAAAATTGATGTTATTGAATCTTCCAAACAAATAATATGACCAAGGTGAATAATTTCAACTATGAAAATTCACAATTTAAAGGGTTTTCTTTGACTTGGTGGGACTACACCGTCAGGCAAAGAAGAAATATGGAGATTGATAATATTCCTACATGGAATATCTAGAAGACAACGATAAGAAGAAAGTATCTCACGAAGAGTTACAATCAAGAGAAACTCAAGAAGATCTATATGTTAAAAAAAGAGTCCAAGAGTGTCGAAGAATATTATAATACATTTCAAACCTTAAAGATGAGAGCCGATTTCATTGAAGAATGTGGTTATGCTATTATTTATTTCAGAGTGTGGTTGCACAATAATATTGAGTCAAAAATGGGACTTCACAAATACCATGATCTATATGAAATGGTGGAAGAGGCTATCGAGGTTGAAAGAAGCCTTAAAGAAGAAAGAAATCCAAGTCAAAGAGCTATATAAATTCATGGAGAAAAGGCAAGAAGGTAGCTCAACCTACTTTTAATGAACCTAAGCCTAGATAACTGATTCCAATTTCCAACAAACTAAGTGAAAAGAATATCCTAAGTGAAGGAGAAAAGAGGAATGTTCAATGCTTCAAATGTTAAGGTTGGGGGCCATATGAGGAGTGTGCCCCAATAAAAAGGTTTTTGTGATTCAATAAGGGATTTTTTACCTCGTAAAAGAAGATGAACAAGAAGGATAGGGAGATGAATTTGATGATGATAGAATGGAAGAAATGGGAGAAATTTGTGTTCCCACTTGTGTCACAAGAAGGGCTGTGATTATCCATACTATAGATGACCCGAGCCAAAGAGAGAACTTGTTCTATCCAAGATGCCTGATCAAACAAAACATGTGCCTCCTAATTTTTGATGGGGGTAGTTGTACAAATGTGGGCAGTACTACCTTGGTGGTATTATTAAATCTTCCTACTATTAAACATGTTAGGCCTTAGAAACTCCATTGATTGAATAAATGTGGAGAAATGAAGGTAACAAAGAAAGTGTGGGTTAAATTCAAGGTTGGTATTTATCATAATGACTCTTTTGTATGATGTGGAACCTATGCAAGATTTACATCTTCTACTTGGAAGACCTTGGAAATATGATTGTTACAAAAGGCATAAGGAAAGAACCAGAAAATATTTAGTGTTGGGAGTTAGGGTTGGGTCTCAAGAGATACATATCTGGGTGGTGCTATCTTTGCAAAACTCATGCTTAAAGGCTTGTCTGGGGAGATAAAATCCTCAAATTCTATAAAGTCAATAGGGATGACGGTGAAGGATAAATTTGGACCTTCAAGGATCAATATCATGTATCAATTTTTTCTTGGGCAAGGGAAGGCATCAAGGAAGGAAGAAGAGCGAAAGGAAGCACAGAGGTCATCCATGACTAAAGTAAAATATTTTGAGGGCTCAAGTGGAGTTTTTAGAAACTTTGCTATTATTAGTAATTATGCCACTTTAGGGCTAATAATATATTTATCCTAAGTCTTAGACTATACGTAGTAGCTATTAGGATTTTACTCCTTAGATTACGTTGAATTTTTAAGCCATCTCTTGTGAGATTGAGAGCTTGGAAAGGATAATATTGCTATTGGGTTAGGTAGGTGTGGTTGCTTGGGTACCGTCCCCTTGAAACCCATCTCATAAGATCGGTGCTCATCAGAATTATCTAATTAGGGGTATTGATTTTAATATAATCTCCGTTCCTAATATCTTTCTATTGTTGTGTATTATAGCATTAGTGCTACGATTGATTATCAAAATAGGAGTCTACACTTTGATATAGTGTTGATTGCCTATAGATCTTCATAGTTTGTGTCTTTTATCCTTTGATGTTTCTTGTTGAGTTCTTAATAAGAGGATTTATCTTTCAAATAGCTAAGGTTTCCTATTAGTGCTTCGTCTTGTCTCCAAATTATATATCCATCTATCCCTTTTATTTTACATTTTCTTTGTATTTTAAGATTTACATCATCAAATCATGAGTCGAGATTGGATTCTAGATCAAGAGTCAGATCCCGAGTTCGGGTAAAAAAATTTGATCCATGTCTTGGGAAGAGAGTTGGGTTCAGGTTTTTAGTCGATAGATAGGGTTATATCTCTAACATGGAGTCAGTGTTACGTATCAAATCAGGAATTAGAGTTAAAATTCATATCTCAAATTAAAAATTAAGGTTGAATCTTGGATTAGGAACCTATTCTAGAGTCAGTATTGCGTTTTGGGTCTAGAGTCAACAACTGAATCCCAAACAAAAATCAAGGCAATGGGTCTCGAGTTAAGGTCAAATTTGATCGAAGTCAAAGTTAGGTGCTCTGTCGGAATCGGGGTCAGATTTTGAATATTTAATTAGGGTTAGGTCCAATATTAAAAGTTAGGGTTGGGTTTCAAATCCCAAGTCAGGAGTCGAGTGTACTTTCGTAAATATATCAGTAATTTGTTGGAAGGAGGAATAAATGGCAATATAATGGTGCCGTTATGTAGGTGGTGTCGAGTGATCATAGGTAGTTGTACCTGCAATAGATCCATCTATTTACTATAAATTGTCTTTGTTTTTATAATACTTGCATGATTTTGTGGATGTTTTGGTGGTTATTATGTGAAAGCACTACTAACCAATGTGATTAGCATATTTACAGGATTATTGAGGACTTGGAGGATATAGAGA
>JBDJHY010231515.1:0-11013 GCA_039654485.1 Withania somnifera
AATATCAAATGAACCATATACAGAGAGATGCACAAGACATGTACCACGAAAACGAGGGTATATATGCTCATATGGAATGTACAAAGACGGCTGGAAAGATTTGAGAATTTCAAGAAATTCCAACGGCATTGTATATCAAGGATTATATAGACCGTGACAAGATTGTATATCTGTGCCAGTAGCTGTGGGAAAAGAAATAATGTTTAAAACCAAAGTCAAATGGCACAAGGCCTTGCAGGAGTCGTGAGAAAGACCAATGAGATGTACTAGTGCTCGTGGGGGTTAGACCTTGATCTGAGAAACTACAAGTGAAAAGGTATGACTACCTGTATGGGCCGTGGCACAGCTATAGGGTCGCACCACTGTCCATACGCCTGAGCCAACTCCAGTTTTCCTATATGATTTCCTTGTCTATAAATACTTTATGTGTAATTTTTTTTTATTTTGGGTTACATACCTTGCATGTACGTCTAAGAGTATTTGTCTTATACTTTAAGCATAAATACAATTCATCATTGTTTTGTGAATCAAGCATTATTATATCATCTCTATTACTATAGTTTGCTTTTCAAACATCATATACTGTTATTATGATTTATTAGTCAAATATTCATAATAATAACATGATCACGAGTATATAAACCACCCCTACTAGAGTTTTGGGCAGCATGGAAAATTAGCGAAGTAGGTTTAGCTACCATAGGTGTTTCTTAAATAACGTAGTGCATGAATTATAGGTTTCTTCAATTTGATTGTTTTCTTCTGATGGAGAACATTAATAACCCACATATATTTTTTATTTGATTGAGGAAGGGGTCGATATTTGGAAAAGAAACTGTAACAGAGATCTTTAGGACCCATCTAATTACTATGAGATCTGACGATGATAGTTAAATATGAGATCCAGAATATTGGTTAATATGGGATGCACTTTGATACCTTGTGGTGATAAGTGTAAAGTCATATAATTGGTCCTGGTGGTATTTAGGTGAATTAAACTTGTTAGATTTTACAAGCATAGAACTGGGATAGAATACTACTACAAAACACCTACAGAGTTAAAATGTCAAGGTGAACATAGCCCTAATGTCTTCATCTTATTTATTACAAACTCAAAGAACTTGAATACTTCATGTTATTACACAGTCAAAACAAACCAACAACCCCCAATTTACTTTATCAACTCTTTGGTTTTGAAAATATATTCTATAACTAGGTAAAATGCTAATAGACATATTTCTCTAGATTGCCTTTGAGATCGACCCCACTCCTCGGTTGGAATCTATATTTGACATTGTCTTTATGCTTCTAAAATGAGGTGCATCTTTGGGCAACATCAGTTGCAATATTACTTCTATATTTCACATCTGCTTTATGTTTAGGTGTAATAAATCTAAACATATGCAAAAGTTGCAAATCCTCCTCACACTATAGCAACCTATAAAACCATGACTATACCTGAATTGCACACAACATGGATAGAACCTAAATAAAGTTGTCTTGCTCGATTCCTAACCATTTAAACCTCGCTGTGATAAACCCTAGGACACAATCCTTGAAGCCTCCAGACAATTACAGTTCCAATCAACCATCTTGTTGGACAATCATCCACATCTGATTATCCTGAGAGAACCCAATCACAACACCTAAACAAAGCTCGATTATAACATGCCACCAAATATTTGACTAACTGCTCCTACTACCAAGATTAATGTACCAATACTGACCATCCAACACTCATTTCTCGAAACAACACTATAGAACCCTTACGGATGAAAAGATCAAATTCCAAGGACCATCACACCAACTCTATTCATTAAGAAATGACAAAACCACCCTGACTCAAGAAGACGCTGTCTGTCTCAACCAACCAAGAATAACTTCCATATGAACCCAAATAATCATGCATGAGCTGAAATCCCCAAACACACTATATCAAAGCCATCCATATCACCCACGCCAAGCTAACCTAACTAGGAGAAATATTGTTGGCCGAAGATGATGCCCAATGCCTACCGAAGCAAGCCATCACCAACCCAAGTCATAGATAGTCGATGGATCCAAGCCCGTCATAGCCTTGTGATGATCCAAACCAGCAATCTCACAAAAAACGCTCCTAAGAACCCAACAAATATTAATGATCGGCAAAGAAAACAATCCTACCATGAAACACCAATGAGACGACATGCTATCACAAAGGCATAATATACATACCAACTACTTATAAGGGACGTCTCTATAAAATGAACCAATTTAAAATCTTAAATAGAAGAATCCCTCATCCATAACTTACCCTTGACATAGTACCAACACATAATACAACAATCCCTGAATGGAAAAGGTAACTCCAGTCGCCTGTAGATTTTGGAACTGACAATACACACCATGCTACCAACCCAATACACCAGAATACTTACATAATGACAACTAATGAACCATATTTCAGTACCTATTATGAAAATCCCATTCAGGAACCAACCAAGATGAAATACACTGTGAACTTTATAATAATTGAATAAAGGATGACCAACCTCTACTGAATCACTATACCACTAAACCCCTATCCTATGAATCACATCCCTATTCCAGTAGGAACAATAAAGAATCCATCTGCAAGGCATTCACACTAATACACATCCCCATGAATCCTGAAAGATACACCTTATAACCTATGACTCCTCAAACTATAGAACTTGGCAAAAATGGTTCCAACTAACGAAAAGGGATAAGAATGAAAGTGAGGTACAAGTCCAACTCAAACTGATATATAAAACTCATTCTCAAGTGGGTGTCTTGATGGGTCGGTCAACATACCCACTACTACACCACATAAAGAAACTAACACAACCAACAAGCACCGATTCTAACATCGTAGATAATTCCTAGTGGGAGTAAAAGTACCTTGCTAGCCAAAAGGCAAAGGATGAGACCTCGTGGATATGGAACCCATGCTCCTAATTAAGGATCTTCTAGGAATGGTTAAGGTAATGATCTTGGAAAAATAGATGAGAACTACATTGGGAAAGGTTGGAATCTGTCCCCTCCTAGAAAGAAACAATATTATCAACCAGCTAACCTATCTACCCACAAACTCCCTCAAACAAGAAGATCTAGGCCTAGAATAGACATGCCATAACAAAACTCAAGCCCCTAAAGAAGATACCCAACCCGGTCTAACATCTAATACTAGTAAACACAATATCAAGTAGCAACCAGTAGTCAAAAATCCATGGTTTTCTAGCTAGTAATAGAAATAGAGGCGAATAGATTAGGAAAATAAGCATAGAGAATCACCAAGACCAATCAAGTAAAAGCCAAATTGGCTAGTAGAAAAATAGAATTTAACTTATAATAAATGCCTTTGCAGCCTCTGCCTTGGCTATAGTCGAAGAAATAATAGGCTTAGTCTGATCACGAGTAGCTATACATCGACCACAACCACCTTCTTTGCCACACTGAGCACTATCTCAAGAATCCTCCTTACCACGAGTATAATCTATAAACTATGGAGACAATGGATCAAGAGAAGCCTAAACTTCCTAAACTAATGGCTAAACCACCAAGCGCCGAGAGCACTCTCCACTTCAATGACCTATAACATCACACTTATAGCACGTCCAGCCTAGAGGAAAATCCATAGGTAATGCCTGGAGTCACCATACTAAGATAAAATTCTTACTTCCTACATCGTCAAAAGGCTACTGTCATACCAGAATGGCCATCTTTCCCTGAACACCAAAAGGAGTACCACATGTAATATTCCCAAAACTCTGAACCCTAGGATCTATCTGAAACTCACCAAAAGTTATGATGCTAACTAGACTACTTGTGGTATCATCTGAACTGGCTGTGATGATGCTTGATCTAGTGGAAACAATGGATGACCTATCCTATATCTCCAATATAGAGTTACCCAAACCATCCTCGGGGTGAGGCCCCTGATCCCTACCTCCATAAGACTCTCGACATAGAACCTCCAAAACTCTTACTCGCCCTACAACCAGGCGAAAGGGATATCTCACTAATACTAGTGCCAACCAAAGTGTCACTATCAAACCTTAATGAACCTCTGTGTCCTATCCTGTTCAGTATGGAAAACTACTGTAGTGCGCCTCACTAACTCATAGAATTGAGCCTCATGCTCGGAGATGGATATTTGGCCCTACTGTAAATGTCTAAACTAGCCCTTCGCCTAGGATCCACTACACACAGATACACTAACAATATATCTAAGAAATATATAAGTAGGATAAAAATAAATAAAACTCATTCAAACCCCCCGAAGAGAGGAAGAGTACACCAAAACACGCTCATCCATTAACATAACCATACTAATGATGGTACACTGATCAAATAATTGCTGTAAATAACACAAAAAATGTGATGCACAGTTATTGTGTTTGCTCCTCCTGCAGTACCTGTAGGCCTAGAAGACATTATCCATGGAGAGGCTTCCCCTAAATTCCTCTACTACACCGCAGATACCTCCTTTTTCATGTCCGTCCCTGGATTGGCAAGGTCCATGGAGGTATGCCAACTGCTTATAAATCTCTAGTGATACAGTAAATCTCATACATCATTAACACAGAGCCTTTGGGAGGCTCATGCCTTTTCATCTAATGCCTCATTATAATAGTATCATCATTCCATAATATCAGAAACTTAGTGCCTGGAGTCTCAATATCTTAGGGGAAGAAAGACCCCAAATCAACAAGCATGATAAGTGTAAAAATCCTATACTCACTACCGAGTGAAGTTGGACTCAAGTTGCAGTGGTTTTACTCTCTAACGAGCAAGATCAAACTCGAGTGCTAGCATAAGTGGTAAATCATAGTACTCGATGCCAGGTTGTCAAGCCTGGTCTAAAATAAGTAGAAAAAGGTAATACCCAAGTTCCTGATGCAATGAGTCTAAAAGGAGTAGGAAAGCCAATAAGTAATTAATATTATCCATAGGTTCTATTTTTATTCATATTTTAGCTATTTTAGTCATTATATGTAAACTGGCCTCCAAGGATAAATAGTGTAAAAAAATAGTGATAATCGGGCCTTGGCCCCATATGCACTCTAAGAAGATGAACCTCATGACTCTCATGCGTAATGAATACAATAGCACAAGAAATATGGATAGCTAACCTATACCCTACAAAGGTCCAACTAAGATACATCTAACAGTATAAGAAAACATCCAAACCTAAGGGTGAAACCCAAAAGACAACCCAAGTATAACTATTCTACTACTTCTAGAGTCACCATAAGGCCGACAAAGCCAATACTAGTTGGACCCTTTGTACATGTCCTTGAGTTTTCATGATGAGATTGACCTGTTTTGTGGAAATTTAATTTGGCCGGAGGTTGTTTGGAAGCTTAGGTGTAACTTATGTGATCGGAGTGTCAGATCAGAATTTTGATGCTTTAATCAGCTAAAAAATGGTGAATTTGGTCTAGTTATGTCATTAGTATTCTTTTGGAGGTGCTCGAGCTCGTTTTGAAGGTCCGTTTGGGAAGTCATTTTGGATAGTTTTGGTTTAGTTTTGAATGGTGCATATTTTTTCTCCAACTATCTCAGATTGTTGTGACAATGATTCCACTAAGTCCGGAATATTATTTTTATACTGTGTGCATATTTCATTTGCTAAAATCCATGCCGGGTTCTATCTCGAGCCCTTATTGGGAGCCTTTGTGAATTTCTGAAAAAATTGTTTTGCTTTCAAAATTGCAGGTATAAAGCCTTTATCACGATTTGTGTTCCTTGCGATCACGTGCATCAGGAAATTTGTTGAACGAGATAGCGTGGTCTTTGGTCACATTTGTGAAGGGTTAGGACTATGATAGTTGTAATCATGAGGCATTTGGACTCGATCCAATGTATGCGTCCAATGCCTTTACATACCAGTTCCATTAGTTAGAAGACAAGTTCAAACTTATTTTTATCTTTTCCATTTTAGAGTTTTTTCTTGGGGAATTGTGGTGTATTATTGGGTGTTCATTTTTATTGCATTTAAAAGCAAGTTCTTCGTTTTTATCCTCTTTATTACTTATAACTTTTCCCCTTTTTGCATAAGATTTTTTTGGCCAAACAATACCTTTTGAAGGTCTAATTGAGCTCATTTTATAACCAATGCTTCCTTGAGCTGAGGCCTTCATCCCAGTATTTTTAATTTCTTTTGTGATATGGGTCCCAGGGCCCATTTTGAGGACTGTTTTCTAACTCAGATTGCAGTTTGAAATATGGGTTTCATTTTTATCTTTTTACCTGTAGATATGTAATTTTATAGTTTTAATATGAAGTGAGCTTTATCAAATCTTCAGGTCGGCGTTGCATGCTATTTGAGGATTTTTATCAACTGGACTATTTTAGGGTACTTGTATGGTATTTCTTGTTGTGCTGGATAGTTATTAGGTTGGGTCCCTAGAGGGTCCTATGGAGGGACGTAGAGGGTGTTGGATTATGTATCGAGTCCCAGCCTTGCTGCGGGCGGACTTGGACCCTAGTGGCTGTGTTGGTCCATAAAGAGACTCAGTGTGTGAGATGAATTCTTAGTTGGTGGACTCTAGACAAACTATTCTTCTACTGTGTTCATGTATGTTAGATACTTAGTTGTGGTAGGAAAAATATAGCATGCCTCTGGGCTATGGTAAAGGGAGTTTCATCTAGCTTAAATAAACTAGAGAGATTTACTGGTTGATTACCTGAAAAGGCTTTTCTTATTTATATGTATACATATGCCATGCCCACATAGTAGTTTGGCACTATTTTGAGAATATGATCGAAATAAATCTTTGACTGTCGTAGGGTTCTGTCTTGGGCATTGAGGGGTGCAACCTTATTATACAGTTATTATGAAGCATGATGCCTATTATTTTTATGAGGCGTGGACCTACGGGGAACGATACCCACTATTAATTATGAGGCATGGACCTCCAAGGTGCGGTCCCTACTATTGATTATAAGGTATGGACCTCCGAGATGCAACCCCCACTATTAATTATACGGTGCAAACCTTAGGGGCGTGTATACCAATATATATTATGAGGCGCGTACCTTAGGGGGAATGTTCCCGACCATTGATCATGAGGTGCAGACTTATGGGACGTGGCCCCTACTAATTATTAGGAGGCATGGAGCTCGAGGCACATCCCTTTCTGTGGATTTTGAGGTGCGTCCTCCAGGTTTGAGGTCGATCGTTTACTTTTCCACCCCATGCATTCGTTGTGCTTGCCAGGCTCAGGTGGGAGTCACATTCAGTTCTTGCTTATATTGGTTTTGCCTACTAGCATGAGGCTTCAGGTAGGTTTTTGAATGTTTTCTTTCTATTTGTACCTAGTGGTATTATGGGGTACCTTTTTGGTTTGTATACGGTATTTACTCTATATTAACGCCTTATTAGTCGCTTTTACCTTCAACTGTTGCTTCGTTACTAGTATACTTAGCTGGAGTTTAGTTTATTTATAATATGTGATAGTTGGATGCTCCTCTGCAAAAACCATGCATAGTCTTACTTGCTTTGATCCTGTATTATACTTTTTGTTGTTAGTAGCTAGCATATGTACTTGTTACCAACTCTGGCTGCACAATTAGTTTCATACTACTTACATGCTCTTATTAACCTATTTTACTTTCATGGTTGTTGTAATGACCCATTTGGTCATTATCTTACTTTCTGCCTTTTTTCTATGTTCAGAGTTGTATAATAGTTGCCCTAAGTCATTTATGACTTTTTGGGACTGGTAGGTTGGTGCCTTGGTATATCATTTTCCATTATCTCAGTTTTCCTGTTTTGAAGTTTTAGTTTTAAAATAGTGGAACTCGAGAGTGAATCTTTAGTTAACGAGCTTAAAATGAAATTCCTACAATTTTTTAGCTTCAGAATGTCGACTTTGGTCCAGGTGGTCCTTGAGTTCTTATCCCCGAGTTTTCATTTTAATTTTGAGTTGTTTTTTGGAAATTCAGTTCAACCAAAGTTCATTTTGGAGCGTCGGTGGTCTTTTAGTGAACAAAGAATCAGATCAGATTTCTGATGGTCCCATCAGCTCTGGAATGCTGATTCCTAGCTAGTAGGGTGTTAGTTTGCTTCCCGGGGTGTCCAGATTTTTTTGGGTTCATTTGTGGAAGTTTTGGAATATCCCCTTTTGAGTTAGGTTGAGTTTGGAAGTTCTTTTTGCTTAAATGACCTCAGTTGGTTATTTGATCAATTGCATTGAGTACGACGTGTGTTTTCCACCCAAAATGTACTTTTGGTTTGCTAGAATTTGACTCAGAATTGCTCGTTTCAGGTTGCCTGGAGTTTATCTCTTGAGCTGTGTTTCGCTGCAGGTTGCAGATTGATCTTAGGAATATTTATATGCCTTAGTGCTGTTAAAGTACCATGGTTTAGCATACTTTGGAGAACAATTATGTGTTTTGAAGTGTCTTATTAATAGATATGTGCTTATCATTACTAACCCACATGAGTAGCCTATTTCAGGAGTTATTTGGAGCCTTAAGGAATGGAGACCAAGTGGATATGCTAGACGGACTGAGTAGATATCAAATGTAGGAAATATGTGCCTATCATGATAGGGATTAAGACATGATGTCTATGTCATCATGATTGGGATCAAGTCTTGATCCCCTATTTGCTTTGCTAGAAATGCTGCCTACTTATAGGTTAAGTTGGGGGAAAAAGGGTCATTCTACGGGGCGACTGTATAACTCTTTATGAGGTGTTTTAGAGGGATGTGCAACACTTGGGAGAGAAACGAGCAAGTGTAGAAGACATATCAGAACCTAGGTTTACATTCTATTGCTCAATTCTTGTATTATTATTTTAAAGAAGATAATTTATATATTGAGTATGATTTTTAGTGGCTAAAAACCCTTGTGCTGGGGTTATGGATAAACACATGATTTCTGAAATTGGCTTAACATAAACAAGTCTATTACTTCTCATATTGATTGTTCTTACACTATTTCATTAATCTATTTTAATGGTTTTCCACCATTAGAATATATCTACAACTTTGAAAATGAACACATCTAGGAATCTGAAGAGTGGAATAAGAGTGTAAGGAGTGAGATCATATCCATTGATACTAAAATTAGATAATTGAATATGATTTTCAACTAAGTCGAGATCTTGTACTTAGTTGACTCACTTGGTTAAATAGGGAAGACATCTACAATGCATATATACTAAGTCATCATAACACCGACTAATCGAAGAAGTTGTGAGATTTGTATAGATAGTTGATTAGAGGAATATACATCCATAATGTATAATTTTAACCCCTAAAATCAACAATTAGAGAAGTAAATTAGGTAAATGGAATATGGAATCATGCATGAATATGTGCAATGCCATACCCTGGAATGTTCATCTCTATTTTTAACACCTGCTATTTCTTTCCAAGTCTCATTTAATTTCTCATAGTTAAAGCATAGAATAGTATAAAACCAAATCTATTATCTTGTTAGACACAGTTGCATAAATATTGAGTAGCTTACAATATTCTTCTACTACACTAATATAATATCAAGTCCCTGAGGGTTTGATATTTGTGTGTGCATTTGGACACAACAAGTTTTTGGCACCGTTGCCGAGGACTTGGTAATTAGCAAGTTTTTGATTCTTGTTGATATTATTTATTGTGCAGTTCTTATCAACTTGATCTTAGCAAATTTCATTTTTTTGGGCATTGATTATTGCTAATTTGGTATGGAATAGAGAATTGGAGGAACCAAAATATTTCTTTCATCAATATTGATGGAACGAGGCACTCTCTCATCCAATTCCACAAGTTCCACTGGAGCAACCAGCAGTTGTAGTGCCTGCTGAAATGGCAGCTGTAAGGATAGTCCGTGAGGTGGCTATTCCAAGGGCCACCAATTCTACCTCTGTTATATGCAAACCTGCACCTGGAGGTAGATTGAGCTAAAATAGAATATGGTGCAACTCTTGCACACTAGCAGGCAGTTCACTAGTCTTTCACATGAGGATCTACAGTAGCACATTTAGAACTTCCTTGAGAATAGTGATACGTATATTCCAGAGGGAGTTTCACCAGATTATGTGAGACTCACTTTATTTCTAATTTCCTTTCTAGGTGATACAAAGTAGTGGCTAGCTTCAGATCTACCTAACTTTATTTCTACTTGGGAGGACTTGGAAAGAAAGTTCTTGATTTGCTTGTTTCCATCTGGGAAGACAACAAGGTTGAGGAGTGAAAGATTGAGCTTTAGAAAAAATCCTGGTGAAAATCTCTACCAAGCTTGTGAGAGGTTCAAAACATTTCTTAGAAGTTTTACTCTCCATCAACAGTCCAATGAAGTGTTGTTTCATACTTTTATAGAGGCACTAGAATAAAATTCTAAGATATTGCTTGATTCAACAGCAAAGGACAGGCCTTAGAGAGAACTTATGATGAGATGTACACTTTATTGAATAGGATTTCCACAGGTAAAGCAAATAAAAATGGAGACGTATCAAGAACCGGTGGGAAAAAAATACTGTAGGAGTAATAGAATTAGTGGTGATTACGACACTATCAGCACAAATCTCATCCCTTCACAACATGTTGGTTTAGTATTTTGGTCAACAATAACAACTGACAGTAGTGAATGCAGTCCAATATCAAGATGCGAATCAGTGTAAGACATGTGGTGGAGGTGATCATACGTCTGACTTATACAGGGCAAGTCTTGATTTAGTTAACTTTATGGGAAATTCATAGAGAGGAGAACGACAATAGTATTATTGTATTACTTACAACTCAAGCTATAAAAACCAACCAAACTTCTCTTGGAGTGGAAACCAGGACCAAATGCATCAAAAAGATCCAGGACAATATAGAAATCAACTACCAAATTAGCAGCATGAACCCAAGTTTAAAACCAAAATTATGGTAATTCGCAAAATGTGAAACCCGTTAATAGTATGGAAGAGATCACTACAAAAAAAAATGACCTTTAGTGATCGAAAATTTAGTGACCACATTAAAATTGGTCACTAAAGAGTGCTTTTGGTGACCAAAC
>JBDJHY010231525.1:0-11013 GCA_039654485.1 Withania somnifera
CATATAAGAAAAAACTATAATAAATCATATAGAAAATGTACCTTCGAAGAATGATTCTTTAGCAAAGGCGAAAAAAAATAGAGAAGAGAGAATGAGAATAAAGAGAAAGGTAATGGAAGATAAGTTTAGAAAATTATATGAAAAACCTACTTTTCTATTTAGTGAAAAATTTTGGAAAACTAGTTTTAGGAGTTTTTCAAATCTAATACAAATCTGAAAAATCGGATTTTTCAGTTTTCTTGAAAAAATATTGATTTTGAACATGTTTTTTATTTTTTCGGTTTTCTCAGAATACTTTTTCAAAAAAGTGAAATAATTTTTTGTTAATAAGCACACCCTTAGCTTCTCTTGGTGGCTTGTAGTTACAAGCGCGCTCTTACTTTGTTGTATGGCATAATTACGTAGAAATGGCTAGTCAGCCAATTCTAATATAATTGATTAATTTTTTTATAATTGAGTTATACTTCCTTCTCATCCTTCTTCTCCTCATTATTACTATTATTTATTATTGTTTTGTCTTTTGTCCGAAAAAGTAATATCATTGTATTTTATATAGATGAGCGTTCGTTATTTGCATATTTGAGCTAATCCAAGTATAAGTAAGTACATCAAATCTTGTCAATTAAGCCAGGTCTTGTATATAAATAATTAGTTGCTGCTTTTCCCATTTATTTGTTTTCAGTTTTTTAATGCATTTTATCGCTTGCTTCTCCAAATCAAGTACTCAAACATATCGTTGAAAGTCCATATTACGTTATTTCGAAGGTGTTTTTGAAGCATTATGATCCATGCATAAGCAGATGTTGGACAACAAGGGTCATACTTATTTCTTCTCATTTATTTGTATTCGTATTTATACAATATCAATATATTACACCATTTGTATAATATCGATACACATTTATACAATATTAATACATTACATATATACTACACAACTATTTATACATCATTATACATGTTTATACACCATTTATATGATATTCATACTCGTTTATATATCATTTATACAATATCGTACATTATATATACACTACTCATCTATTTATACAATATCGATGCATTATATATACAACATCCGAAAAGTTGTATATGTAATATATGGTCGGGATATAAAGTTGGTTACAATTCTTGTAATGAATTTCCTTCGGTGATTAATAATTTTTGTTTTTGTGGTAAGTAAAGATTTTATTAACTAAAATGAAAATTTATAGCTCAAGAGAAAAGGATAAACAAAATGCCATGTATGTATAGACAAAATTTTCATACCTATTTATATACATGAATACCTATCTAAAGCACCCACACATCTAAGCGGAAAAAAAACATAAGCTATAACTAAAAGAATAAAGCTCTTTATGGATAATAGTTCATGTCCAAATAAAAATGACAAAAAATATTGAAAAAATCAAGTGTTAAAATACATTCATTTTTTCATAGTGTGGCATAAAGCTAGTATTAATTAATAAAATTATTAATAATTAAAAAAATATAAAAAGACAGTTATTATAAAATAAAAATAAAATAGCTGTTAGCCAAAGTTTAACTGTATTAATTAAAAGGTTAATTCCTAAACTGCAATACATTATAATTTGAATGTTACTCTTGTTTAGTGGGAGCGGTTGTTGAATTTCTACTATGGTCAGGATTTTACTCCCCTTCAGTTAATAAAAGGAGTTAAACACTTGAAATTTAATTTTTCGCATAATTGCCGTGATCGTCATATTATCATTTTTTGTTTATTGCTTTGTTAACATTTTATGGTTCAGCAAATTTTTTAACATTTCACTTTCAATTGATTCGAACAAACACGATTTTTATTTTATTGATGTTAGGTGCATTAACGAAAAACAAACACAAAGTAACAAGTACCTAGTAGAATACTTGAGGTGCATACAAGTGTTTGAAACACTAGTATTGCTACCAAAATAACACAGATACAAAAAGAAAAAGAACAACTCCTAGAATAATCAGCTCTCTTCTTCCCTGCAAGGTTAAATTTTTTATTTTATATTCCAAAGAAGAAAAAGGAACCCCTTAGTAACAACGATGAGAGCTACGCCACAGATTGTTTATAGCTTGGGCGTTCATAATGGCCATTTGAGCTTGAAAATTAAGCCTTGCCTGTTGTCCTTGAGCTTTGATCGGCGCCATCAACAATCTTTGCTCATCTCTTCCTCTTCTTCATTCCCAATGCTCGAACTATCCTCTCTTTTATTGGTTACGCATTGAAAGTGTGTCCCTAGTTTACACTCGGCACAATAATAAAGGCACTTGCTATCATTGCAAAGGTCATCACAGATCTTGCAAAATATTGGCACACTTTCATCAATAGGAAATGGCCATTCATATAGTAGTGCAAGGGGATGTTTGTGATCTTCACGAGTCACATTTTCAGCCCAACAGCTTGCACATCTAACATGGAGATAAAAGTGGTAGCATTCGATGCATGCGTAGACAAAGGATTTTGGGTCTCTATCACAAGCCTTGCAACCAGGAATATAATACAAGTTTCGTTCGGGCAAAGTAGGGAATAAAGTGAGGGTGATTAGGATGGGAATTGTGTTGTATTTTTTTGTTGGCAATTCGAAGCATGATTTGTGAAGGATGAATTCACAGTTGGTTATTGTGCATATGTAAGCAACGCCACAAAGTATATCCTCACAACCTGAGCATATTATTGCATTTGTTTCTTGAACTTCGAAGAGTTTCAAGTCATGGGGGTGGCTTAAATGTTTCATTTTTTAAACTTGATTCGCCGCACAATTTATCATTTTCACAGTTGGATTTCGATTTAAATTTTGTTGTTGTGATATGGGGAGTATTAGAGAATTAATTATAATAGATATTCTTTATATTTCAAATCATTGTAATTGTAATATCTTGATAATTAGTATAATCCCCAAATTCTAGGATATGTAATATTCCTTCCTCGATTCTAGGATAGTGTACCATTTCTGAATACCCAATCATGTGTATATGTACTCACTCTTAATTAATGAAAAAGTCAAACCATTGTTTCACAATATTCCTTACTCAATTTTCAACATGGTATCAAGAGCCTAATCTTCTTGGATGTATTTTCTTCTTCGTTTTTTTTTTTCAGAAACATCACCAGTCCCCTGAATAGCTTCCGATACGTCCTTCCCTTTCACCGATGATCCTAAGATCCTCAACAGCCTCTCGTTACAATCAATCTCTCCAATATAACCAACTCGTCATCCAACAACTATCTCACATGGAGCCTTCAAATCCAGTCTCTTCTTGAAGGTTATGATCTTTATTACTTCATTGATAGCACTCACACTCCACCACCGCCCATCTTCATCGTCAATGGTGTAGCATCTCAAATTCCGGCATACACAACATGGAAACATCAAGATCACCTCTTCTTCAGCGCTCTACTTGGTGCCATCTCCGCTTCACTGCAACCACTTATTTTCTACACCACCACTTCCCTTGATGTATGGAAAACCTTAGCCACCACCTATGCCAAACCATCTCGTGGTTATATTAAACAATTAAAGGAAAAATTAAAATAGTATACCAAGGACTCAAAATCAATTAGTGAATACATGCAGGCGATAAAGACTCGTGCCGATTAACTGGCTCTTCTAGGGAAGCCAATTGATGATGAGGATTTTATTGATCGGGTTTTAGAAGAATGAGTATAAATTCCACTAGCCACACATCTATAGCAATCAGGCCCTGCCACTATGCTTTCTCCTCATGATTAACGCCAACCCAAACCTTATTTGGGTCGTTTTCAAGCATGCGACACTCAAGGACATACTACCAAACGACGTCAGAGAGCAATTGTCTCTCCAAGTTTTGGAGGAAAGTGTTGGTAGGAAAGCTAGGAGATCTTTGGACGCCATCAAGTCTAGCATGAGTTTCATTCATTTTTCCAAAGATGTTCATAGAAACATCTTTGTTCCAGGTTTTGTCCTCTACTTGGAACTTGTGGATGGAGTTATACGGGGCCTCATTTGGGTTGAAGTATTTTTGGATGACTTCTTTGAAAGGTAGGTGTCTACACTACATTGTCTCCATTCTCAATGGTCTGTCAGTGGTGTAATTAGCACCGGAGACAGTGTTGCCTAAAAGGGGACAATGATCAGACTTGGTCATAGGAAGGTGTGTAACTATCGTTTAGGGAACATGTTTATCCACTGAGTATTATCTACACACTTGTCAAGTCTTTCAAAGATAAGGTTTTATCCATTGCTATACCTCTTGTTAGTCCAGGTATATTTATAGTCCCCCCCTCCCCCTAATTTTTCTTTAGCATGCAAAACCATATTAAAGTTCCCTCCTACCAACCAGGGGTTATTGTGGGACTGGGATAATTTAATGAGGTCACTCCAGAGTTGGGCTCTGGTATTGTGGTCCGGACTAGCGTAAATAATAAAGAAAAACCAAGGAGAGGAGTTAGAAAGTACCTTAACCATAACAGGGAGACCTTGATGGGTGATGGATACATCCTTAAGCTTGAGGATTTCCTCCTTCCACATGATTACAATGCCTCCTGAGTATCCCATAACAGAGCTTTAGATGAAGGATTCATAGTTAAGGGAGATAGAAAGATTCTGGTGGCTAGTTAGCTTGGTTTTAAGAGGACTAGCATGGTGGACTTGTGAAGTTTCACCATAGCAGTACATTGTCTCTCACTGTTTTTGGAAGAGGGAACGATTTGCACTCCTAGTGTTCCAGATGACGAATTTCATCATTACAGTGTGAGGGGGTGTTGGTAGCAGTACACTCTTCCCCTTCCCTAAGGGGTCTAGTGTATGTGGTTCCTTCAAAGGATTCAATGCTACAACAACTGGGATTTGGTTCTTCAGGTTTCTCAAGTTCAGAGTCAGATTTTGTATCTCTAGATGATAGAGAGAAATAATAGTTGAGTTGAAGGGCTCTTCGAACTCTTTGAGCAGAAGCTTTTTTAGAATAATGAGGTTTGTATGAGGATCTTCTAATGATTCTAAGAGTTGTTCCAGCTCCAAGTTACTTCTTTTGAGAGTTTCCAGAGCTGATAGTCTATTTTTTAGGGGTTTCCTTCCTCGGTATTTATGAGGATCCATGGAATCGGAGTTGGGGTTTTCATTCTTGACATGTATGGGGTTGTTTGAAAGAAGGGGAGGGTTTGGTAGGCCTGTTCCATCAGTGCATTGATATCTAATGGTGGTGGCATCCCCATGTTCCCTAGATGGGCAGTTTGGATTGGTTGGAGCCAAACCTAGGTTCCAAGACCTTCCACTGCTTGATCTAGTCCTTCTTTGATCATTTGGGAAAGATAGGCTAGGTCCTGGATGATAACTACTGCTGGTTGGTTGCCCCGCTTCAGGTTGAGTGCCAAGGTCCTTCCTTGGAGATCCATCTTCAACCAAGATATTAGCACTTTATTTGGTGGTGGTGGTGGTGGTGTAGTGAATATGAGTGGGGTGTCTTATGACTGAGAGTCTTGGTGAGTTTCCTCCATTTTGGGGTGGCTTTGGGTATGGGGGTTTTCCTGATTGAGGAGGATCACCATTTTACCCATGTTTATGGGAGTTGTATTGATACCGAAGTAATTTGAAGTGATGTCTATTGTCACTTCAACTGAAGCCATGCTATGACATTTTGAGTAGGACTGGGGAGTAACAACATTGCAATGTTCTTTATAGGTGAGGCTTAAAGTAGGGAGTTGAGCCTAAAGAAGTTAATGAAGTGTCATCTATTCCAAAGGTTTTTGAAAAAAAAAGCATGTTACAGTTGGAATAGGGGAATTCATGCTATCTACCACATTTAAGATAGTGCCTCTAGGGGCGGCAGAAGGAGTAAATGGGTGAGAGGAACCATTTGCATTAGAATTATTTTCCAATCTAATTTATTTTAGGTTAGAGGGGGTTTAGAGGTATTAGCCTTAATCCCAGAGTTTCCCTTGGCGATTGAATGATTAACGACAAAAGTTGGGTTAAGGGATTTACTTTTCCCCTTTAATATTAAAGGGGGGGGTTAGTGGTGTGGGGGCCTTACCTGGATGAGGTGGACAGCTGAGGCAGGTTTACCCGGCGAGGCCGTGCGTCTATCAGTCTTGAGTTGGTCCTCATATGATGCCTTCGTTTTCTTTGGGAGTGCGATGATTTGCAATTCATCAGTAGGAGGGAGAGTATTGGAAATAGAGAGTGGTTGGGGTGATGATTGGGTGCACCTATGGCCGCGGGATCTAAGGAGGTGACCAATAAGCCCGTATACAGTACACAAGATGCCTTCCCCTTTGTAGACAACCCTTTGCTTGTGGCAACCTATAGTCACTTCATTCTTGACCGGGACCTCTAATGGCACTTGAATACAAAGCCTAGCATATCGCCCTCTCATCGTAATGGAAGTGCAAGAGTCGATTTGGAGGAGTTACCCTAATTTACACCTAAGTTTTTCAAGGATGCCCTTATCGTAGAATTTTGTGGGCAATTGAGAAGCCTAGCTAACCCAGACAACTGTCTGTCTGAGGTTTGCGTTCTCCAGCACAAAATTTGGCTCCCAGTTCTTGACGGTAAGGAAGTTGTTGGCTACAAACCATGGTCCCATATTAAGCACCTTCTGTAAGCTTTCGATGTTGGTGCATTTTGTTCTGTAGTAATCCCGCCCCAGATCTATGAGTGTGAGTGGTTCGAAAAGCTTTAAGAAATTTATCAATTTTGTTTTTAAGTAATTGTGGGTTAATTTTTTACCAAAGATCTTGACAATGACCGAGTGTCACCATGGTTGGTAAATTCTTTGTTTCTCTAAATCTGACAGTGGGATGTAGTTGGAGGGATACTCTTCTCCCACTATTTCTTTCCCTTTGTCGATTTCGATTGACTATTTCATGAGTATTGATCTTTGTTGAGTAGAATATTTTTGAAGGAATGGGGATATTTTGGAATGGGGTCAATCTCCATTGAGGTTCTACCCAGTGGGTCGAGTTGCTCCAATAGGGGGTGGGCAGTTGTCTCTCATTCTTCCCGCTTGCTACTTTAACCAAAAAATAGTGGAAACGCAAAGGACCAAAAATTGTTTAAACTTGTTCACAAATATATTATACGGGACTTCTATACTTGTATGTCTCAACACCATTGTTTTCAATTAGTATATAGGTGCTGAAATACCTACACTTGCATGACTTAAACTGTATCTAGCTATTTCATATTAGGGTGAAATTTTAATGCAAGGATAGTGAAGCAGCCTCGTATTTTAATTTGTGAAAATAAAAAATATTGTTAGGATTGATCTTTCATGAGGAGAAAAAAAAAAGAGAAAACTCATAGAAGGGGTGGAATAGAGAACAGCGAAGATTGGAGCAAGTGATATGTGGCTACTAAATTGCAAGGTGAAAGACATAAGCTTTGCTTACGAGCTCGTTGCAATGACAAATATGCCCTTAAACTGAAACTTATTGACAAGAAGCAAGCACGTCGAAACCAATACTCTTCTAATACGTAGAAAACATAAGCTTCCAATTAACATCTAAAAGAGTTCCTTTAAACTAATACTGATGAGTTAATGCTTGATATTTAATTTTTCGCATTATTGTTATGATCATCATCATATTATCATTTTTTGTTTATTGCTTTTATTGTGTATTTATTATAGATAGTAGCTAGCAGCTAACAATATTATTAACAATCCATTTCAAAGCATCCAAACAAGGATGATATTTATTTTATTGATGTTAAGTTTGAAATACAAAACAAAAATTAACCAATAACAAATACAAAATAATAACAAGTATCTAGTAGAATATTCGAAGTGCATACAAGTGATTTTAAATACTCCCGTTGCTAACAAAAATAACACAGATATAGAAAGAAAGAAAAATCAATCCTGTTGTGAGAGCTAACGCCACATATTGGTTATAGCTTGGCCTTCATAAAAGCCATTTGAGCTTGAAAACTAAGCCTTGCCTGTTGTCCTTGAGCTTTGAATTTGATCGTCGCCATCATCAATTTTCATTAGTCATTTCGTCCACTTCTTTTTCATTGTTAAAGCTCAAATGATCCTCCTTTTTAACGGTCGCTCGTTGCTAGTGCGTGCCTAATTTACAACAATAATAAAGCCATTTGCTATCATTGCAAAGTCAATCACAAACCTTGTAAAGTATACGCACATCATCAATAGGAAATGGCCATTCATATAGTAGTGTAAGCAAAGGGAATGCTGGTGATATTCACAAGTCACATTTTTAGCCAAAGAGGTAGCACATTTAGCTGGAGATAAAAGACACATTCGATGCATTGTAGACAAAGAATTTTGGTCCTCCGCCACAAGCATTACTATCAGTATCAGTCTCACTCTGGCAAAGTCGGGAACAAAGTGAGGGTGATTAGAATTAATGGGAACTCTGTAATATTTTCTTGGCAATTCGAAGCATAATTTGTAAAGGGTCTTGAATTCACAATTAGACATTGTGCATTTGTAAGCAGTACCACAAAGTTTATCTTCACAGCCTGAGCAAATTATTTCATTTGTTTCTTGAACTTGAGAGATTTCCAATTCATGGGGTGGCTAATATGCTTCAATTGTTTATTTTATTCGTCACACAATTTATCACCTCTACTGTTGGACTTGGAATTATTGGACATTTTGATTTTGAACTTGCATTTAGATTTCCACGCCGCTGTCACAAAAGTTACTCGGATATATCTTTCTTGGCTAAGGAAAGTGAAAAAAATAATAAAATTCACTCCCGTCAGCGACTGAAAAGAGTATATCTGAATCATAACAACAAGGGGAAAACTGGCCATTTGTGTAACTTTTAGGGTACATGTGAGCTGCTGTTTTAATGAGGAGTATATTAGCTCATGCCCTTTTCCCCAGAAACAATAAATTAACTCATTCAATTCTCTATAACATCAAACAATTGTAAATAGAGACATAGAAACTGTAAGGAAGACGGAGAAATACAAGAGAAGGTGCTCCAAAAGCAAAACATTTAATTTGCAGAAAAATTAACATGCATATTGCATGAGTAGTAATAGTATGTTCTTGATGGCCCGTCCAACGAATCCAGTATACTCTGTCTAGATCGTGCATCAATCATAGATCCAATTTGAGCTTCTATAAGCCGGTCATGATCATCATTAACTGAATTTATCATCTCCACTGCTGAATTTGCATTTACATTATTTTCTCGCTTCTGTGATTTCGGGTGAGCATCAACATGAGGAGATGCACACTGCAAGTGCAACCTGCAATCACAATCAGCGCAATAGTACAACCAGTAATTAAGATCCACATTGTCATGACAGTGATCACAAACAAAAACGGTGTTTTCATCAAAAGGGGATTCAAGTATGAGCTCAAGTTGATGATGATGGTGCTGGGATAGGAAGACAGTTTGGGGCAAAAGGGCACGTTGCATGTGGATATCAAAGTCGCAACGGGCACAGCTAAAACTAAAGCCATTTCCATCAGAGTCACAAGCGTTGCAAGTATAGGAACGATTCAAGTAAGTTGGAGTTGAGAGAAGTGTCAAGTGGTGGGAAGGATGAGATGAATGATCAAGAAAACGAGGTGCGTTGAGGCAGTTTTCATGAAGGAACTATTGGCAATTATTGCAACCATAGAAGTTAGGCTTCTTATTAATGTTTGGTTGCTCACAAGCATTGAAAGTGAGTGTTTCAGCTAGATTGATAATTGGTTTCAACATGTGTTCATGGCTGAATTGTTGTTTGCCTTGACATGTTCGGTTCTGATCTCTTCCCCTTATCTTTTCCTTGCAAGTTAGTTAGTAGTAATCAATAAGAAAGGGCAGGGGAGTGATCACACTCACTACGCTTCTCAGGGCCCTCTGCATCAGAGTGACCCCGCGGGACTTTTATTACAGGAAGAAAGCATCTTTAAGAGAGGAAAGAGAAGGTCAAATATCGTTTTTATAGCTACTCTATTCATACAATAAATTTTTTGGTTCACTGATATCGCCTTGACATGTTTCGGATATAATTTCAAGATTACTATTTTAAAATTATAATTCTATATTTGATTTATCTCACTTGCCGTGAGATAAAATAATTCAAAATTTGATGGGATATACAGAATGAAGTTGGGATATAAATTTATATATACTGATTTGATTAATGATACAAATATATTCCATCAATGAAATTTAAAATAAATGTAATTTCAAAGTTAATTCTGGCTATCCTACCTTAACCGTGTATCAAAGTTGGCTATGACTTTGTTGTCTTTAATTTATAAGTGGTCTCATATCCGAAAATAACTTGGCCAATTGCAACTTCAAACGTTTGTAATTTAGAATATTGACTGAGTCAGCTACGTACTAACTATGGCAAGCACCTTTGCATTTTTCAAAGCCAGCAAGTATTAACGAGAAGGACGAGAACCGCTGAGGCGTAGACATTCTGCTTTTAGACTTTCATTTCTCTCATAAATGACTTGATCCTATAAATAATTTATGTATATACCTTCATTGCATGCATACAACTCCAAGTTTGCCAAATTTTTCTTTAATATAAATCTTAGCTAGTATATTCTATTAAAATTTAAATATTGTAGCAATAATTTTTACTCATAGACAAAGGATTTGAGCTCATCACCACAAGCTTTAGATATACTGAGAAAACATTATACTACATTAATAATACAATAGAGGATTAGCTGACTTTATAGGTGGTCTCGCGTGTACTAATATATAAATAGGAAGAGTCAAATCCGCCGCAATTTGGACAATTGATGACTTAGAAGTCAACTGCCCATTAAGGTTCATGGAAGTTACGATAACAATTCACCGTTAAGACTTTTTGCTCTTTGAAAATTGGCCTTTGACAGAACTGAGATGTTTAACTAATATTCACCTCGTTACTAGTTACTTTACTTCAAAGAATGAAAATAATGAAGAAAAAATAAATTATTTACATTTAAAATTAGATGAAAAAGATATAGTAAAATTAGAAAAGAAAATACGAAATTAAAATTAAATATTAATGAAGAGTGGTATAATAAATATAAAAAGAAATCTAAAGCTACTAAAAAATT